>JAOXNN020000017.1:2333843-2351470 GCA_028571205.2 Hydropsyche betteni
TCCTTTTTTCAAATGAACGACCCGAACCGCGACTTTTGATGATGATGATGATGGTGATGATGATTTTTTTTTCACATCCGATGTTATTAACATCGGGCCTATGTACTAGTTATATTATATGTATGAATTAAGAATTCGTTCGGAAAAATCGCAAATTGGAACGTTGGTAGAACAATACGAACTTTGTATAATCCTGAATCGATTCAAGCACTTCGGTAAAGATCGAAGATAGAAATTTTAATGACGTGCTTAAAATTTACAAGTATGCTGTGCAAATTGATTCAATCCGTTTATTGCCGATAAATTTTTATTTTTATATTTATAGCTTTGAGAAATTTCGATGTTTCCTTGTTGCGACATCATAATTGATATTTATAAAGAAAAAACCTTAAAAAAGGACGAGACGAAAATTAGAAATTTTGAACGTAGTGCTAATTATTTGAGATGATAGGAATTATTCGAAATAGCGTTGGGTGTCTAATAACAAACACATAATGTACGTTAATGTTAAGAATGAACATTTCTCGAGAATTCTAGATGTAACTTCCAATTTTCTGAAAATCCCTTGATTAGAATAGATCCAATTACAATTGAGACGCGAAAGTACCTGTTTCGGTTTGAACCCGGACCGAAATCGACGAAATTCTCACGCGGTTTACCAACAACATTAACACTTAACTAAACCTTCGATACACACACGGAAGTTAGAAATTTTCAACACATGAAACATAACAAAAAATATTATAACTAATTTTATAAAAAAATTCCCAGTACTTTGAAATAAATTCAAATCGTAAACATATTAAACACATATAATATTGTAACATAAATAATGCATGGAGAGTAATCCTTTGACAAATTTATTCTATTATATTTGGAGTATTAGCGATTTTCTACATTCCGATACGATTGAATAAAAACTAGAATTACTAGACTTTAACACTAGATAAATGCGGCTAGGAAATTCAAGGTTGCTAATCTGGGCTTTCCGAATTCCCATTAACCGAATCGGATGACCCTATTTCGGATAATAATTTTTCACTGGCGAATTTTCCATATCTAGAGGCCCAGACCCCCGATTGATATGGGGTCTCGGAGGTCCTAGAAAGTGGTCTACGGAGCGTTATTTACGATCTACAAGCGCTTGTTAGACACGGTCCTGGGAGCCCCCGACCTAGGGCTACGCCCCCGAAGCCACAACGGCCCCCTTAAATTCGAGGGGGTACAAGATCTAATCTTTTTGCGTCCGCCGAAAGCTGTCGGGAACATCTCTCATGGTAGGCAGAATAATGGTGGGCGTTTTCGCTGTGACAGTATAATAACGCTGATGATGGAAGATGATGATTTTTTTTAATTAGATTGTCGCTTGATTTGTTCGCCGCGTGTACTAAATTGGATAGAAAGTCGATTGGATGGCTAAAAAATGTCTAACGAAATAAAAATGTGTTAAAATATTGCCGTATTTACGAATGCGATGAAAAATGCAGTCGATAAATTCCATTCGAATTTATTTTCAGGAGAGTATTTGAATTTGACCGTTTCATTGAAATGTGTATTCTGTTGAAGCCAAAATTTGGATTTTATATAAAGCGAAATTCAACGAAAATATGATTGAAAAGTAATATCGCATATTTACAATGTAAACGAACAGAGTAAGTGAAACTTGAAATATTTCCATGATTATTTTTTTATTTTAATAAAAAGTTTGTTTTCAAGACACAAAGCAAGTAAGTTTTATAATTTTATTTTTCTTCTTTATAATTATACGACAAATATGAAAAAATCTCGGCTCAAACTTCAAAAATTCCTTCATAAAAATTCTTTTAATTTAATACACTTTTGAGATAATTTTCAAACGTACTGGCATTCCCAAGACTCTCGAAATATTTTCATACCACCATTCATATTAAAAGCAACCCCAGCGATAATATTTTACTAAAATCGCACGTAAATTAAAAAAAAATATCCAACCAAAACTCACACAATCACACTGATCAAACATCACGTACGTCATTTCAAAACGTCGAGACTTCAACTGAAAAAATCTCCACAATTGTGGTCTAGCACAGGATGCGGGCAGACACTGAGGGTTGAAATCGCTTAACCCCTTCGGTCGGGGGTTGAAAACGGCGATATTTCAAATAAATGGACGCTCATAGAGCGCATAGTGCTTTTGCCAAAGGGGGTGAGGCGAGACGAGACGGGGGGACAGACATTGTAAGCTTTTGGCAGTTATAGGGTTAATACGAAATTCCCCCGGTGTGGAGGAATGCGCGGCCCAAGTCTCTCGAAACTCATATCCGCTAATGCACGAGCCAGAGATTCTTAAGCTCTTTCTACGAAATACCCAACAAATATTATATGAATCGTAAGATTTGTAAACTTGTGAGCAATGCGACTATCTTTTGTCCTAATTTGATCTCTGTTTCATATTTCTCAGCCAAGATTAAAATGGAAAAATAAATAGATTACATAAGAATTTTTCGACGTGATGATTTTTTTTTGTTTTAGAGACAAAGATATAAAAACACATACATCTTTATAATTAATTTTCATGTCAAAATCGAATACAAAAATTGAACATTGCATCGAGATTAGGGATCCCAAATATTCGTAAAATCAATTATATGGATATCGAATATGAAATTGGCAAAATATTCGAATAATCGAATATGCGAATATGTAATTTATAAGATATCTGTTAACTATTTAAAAAATGGGATATTTTATAAAAAAGGTATAAAAATAAAATATTATTATAATTTTTTTTTTTGTCTCGACTTAGGGTCGTTTTTCGATCTCTTCACTTGCATATCAATTGTCATCTAATTCTTCACGCATCTTAAACAAAAATATCAAAAAGTTCTGAAAGTCAAGGTATCATCATAACTATTATATAAAGACAATTTTATTACCAAGGTACTTCCTAAATTATGTACTTAATAAAAGCACGAATAGCATCCGATTAATTTTATTAGTATTCGAACTTATGAATATTGAAAAGGGGGCGAATATATCCGAGTATCGGATAATTGGATATTTGATTGGGACCCCTAATCGAGATATGAACACGCCGTAAAACTTTTCCATCACAAAACAAGCACCGACGTACACGAAACTCGCATCGTATTCTTCCAGCAACATAGAGAATGCCACTACGTACTCACACATACACACATTCACATAAAAACACACTCACTTTTCAGCATGGAAATAATAATTCAAAACTCCGCAGTTTCCGTGACACGTTCCGAATTACCTGTCCGTAACATTCTCGAGTGAGCATTTCTCTCGCTACGTTGGCCATTTTTCGATCACTTCAGTCTCCTGAACTGAAAATTTTCGCCAAAAGTCGGCTTCGATAAATCCGGCGATCGACGTTTTCTGCAGATAATTATTGTGCGCACGCGCGCCCCGTTAATTAATCCGGATTTTCGAAAGCTTTCCCATAATAACTCTCACGAATGAAAGTTTCCACATTGCGAACAAGTCTCGAAAGCTATGCGCCAAGTATTGACTTCGCAGACGCTAATATTTCCTAGAAGTGAGTTAATACACGTATACACATTATATTAAATAGTTCTGTGTGTACTTTGTAAGTTCGCGAGAAGCAAACGCGAAGTTTGAGGAGCTTCGATGTCTTCGCTAAATTAGCCGACGTGTTAACGAAAGCCCAGGTATTAGTTTTACTAATATATACATAGTGCCTTGAAATTTTTTAAGGAAAGTTAACGTTGTAATAATATTTTTTTTTAAGAATGAACTTTGGAAAAAAAATTATTAAATTAACACAATGTTGGGAAAATCGGAAAATTCAAAGATATACAGAAAGTGAAACGCAAAGGAAAGCGGGTTCTGATAATTTAGTCCAACTCAGGAAATTACTCAGAAACTTATCCACGAAGTTAGAAGCTTTTATCCAGAACTGCGTTTCGCCCTTGGAACCTCATTTCGGTTCCCGTGGTGTGATGATGGACCGAAATTTATCATCACCGTTACGAAAATATATTTCGCATCCAGATAACAAAACGTCTAATTGTGATCAAAGTTTTGATTGCGTTAAATTCGATATTATGGTAATAAAATGTTTGAATGATTAATTTCATTATGTATTCAAAAATTATTTAAATGTTTCAGTTTCTTATAAAATTTACTTACTAGTCTATTATTATAATTATTATAATTATTATAATAACATATTTCAAAAAAAAAAAAAAAAATTCAATATATTATAGGAAATAATACAAACGTTTGCGAATATTAAAAAAATAAGAAAAACATAAAATGTAATAATATTAAAAGAAATATTTTTTAGAAACTTCAGTATAAAGTATAATACTAATGACATTTCATTTCACGTCGCATATTGTCTCATATAACAGGCTTACGGGAGGCTATTTATTCACAGCGAACAGAACTTTTAACTCAATTTCATACGACACAATATTCACGTAAATTTTCTCAGGAACGTAATAGAAGTAGAGATCCAAAATGTAAATATTTAAAATTTTAACAAATATAAATTCTAGTAAGACTACATCGATACAAACAAGAACTGCAAATGCTGTAAATCGCGACATCGGTAATGGCGAAAAGAACAAACCCCCCTCTGAATAATATATTATGCTTTCGAACATTTTATTATAAAACAGGGGATTTTCTTGGGGCAGGAAAAGGGCTTGTAATTGCCGGCTTTAGACGCACGACGAGAAAGTCGAATTTAATTTTCGTTTCAAAATACACGCAAAGGGCGGATCTGATCCTGAAATTCGAAAATGACAAGCCCAAAAAACAATGTGTGAATACAATTTTTTATTACATTAAAAAGCTAACGTGAATACTTTCTAAACTTTTCTGACCCCTGTTTTAAAATATTTTCAATTGTTTCAAAATTTTCGCCAGAAAAAAATATTTGAAAATATTAAATAAAAAAATTATATGCAAATTTAATAGAAAAATAATAAATTTATTATTAAAGCGTGTATGTGTCTCACAATTCCACAATAAAAAAACGAGCATATATTGAAAATAATAAGCGACAAATCTTTTACGCGGAATTGAAACTGAAATAGAAGACGAATTCACTATTTAATGTTACATTTATGGAAAACAATAAATTGCGTTGTTATAACGTTCCCTTGACAGCGGCTTGTACGATCGTTACAAACGTACAAAGCAAATATTGTTCATTTGAGCTGGTACTTGAAGCTTTATTGCATATAAAGCCGCAATAAAAAACAAAATCATCTCGAAAAAATATCCATTAAATACGACAAAAAAACGACGCTCAAAAGATTCCTACACTCCGAAAAATTCCATGCGGCTCACATACAAACGCGAAAAGCGCACTTTTGCGACGTCGCAAAAAACACCCAGCACTACACTCGTTATTTATCACCAACGCACAACTCGCAAGGGGATAAAATAAAATAAAATAAAACAATAAAAAAGATAAAATTTAGAAGCTTATGCGCCGAATACGTTACTACGCGGAAAACTCAACCCACGGGAGCGAATCAATTGTCCCGTATCACGGCGACGTTTATGCGTCGCAAGGGGTCCTTATTTTTTGCCTTGCTCCTTCTCTTTCAATCCCGCTCCTTTTATTTTATTTCATTTTCTACCTCTTCGCGACCCTGTCCGAAAAAAAGACGGGAAAAAACTCGAAAAACGGGGCTGCGGAGGAATTTACACGGTCAAGTGTCGTCCTAGACCCGAGTATTTATATTTACAATTTAAAACGGACCAGGTCAATTGATGATGGGCGGTGAAAAGACGTATCGCTTAAGAGTTTTAAAGTGGTTTATTTTCGATTTAGCTTCGCCTCAACATGTTAATGAGGATCGGTTTTTTCCCGGGCCAAGTTTTTGTATGGGTGCTGCAACTTTGATAGCGTTAATGAGTTTACTTGAGATATTTTGCATATTGATCCTAGAAAATATAAGTGAAAATATTTAAATATGGGTTAATTTTTCCATTATCTCTTATGAGTTAAACAAAGATAAAAACGAGAACTGTTGAAAAAGATGTATTCCAAATTTACGTGAAATTTTGCATAAATTCTATATTTAGAAATAAAAACATATTTTTAGTCTGCTTTCAAAAACGAGCGGTACTCGTATGTGACTCTTTTAATACGGCTGCAATCGCAAATAAGCGTAAAAAAGTTCATAAAAAATATACGCTTTCAGGGGTTCCAAATACCCGCCGGTCATAATACGTGATCTTTTTGCGGTATCCTAACGACGAGGTCTTTTTACGAACAGGAATTCCCCATTCCATACATCCGTGACCCGGGAGAAATTCACATAAATCGTTCCTTTTTTTCCTCGAAACAAAGCTGCATTGCGAACGGATCGAATCCAATAACGTGTATTTTTTATTCCTGTACATTATTTTTGGGCAACGTGTTAACACGTTTCGGCGATATATTCTTCGACGTGTCTAATTCTATTTGTAACGCAATGTTTTAGGTTTGTAACAAATGTGATTTTTGTTTCTAAAAAACATTCAATTTCTATTTTTAAAAAACGTTTTTTTAAATTTCATATTTTTTAATATAAAATATTACATTATTTACTAATAAAGTCAGTTAAATTCGTACACATTTTCAAATTTAAGTGAAATCACCAAAATCACATAAACTTTAAATATAATATTATGTTTCATACAAAATTTTATAAGAAAAATAAAAATAAACTTTTTCAAAATACTAAGAAGAAGCGCAAAGTTAATATGAAAAGTCCTTCATTGGATTTTATACAATTTCACAGCAGAACACTTGTTTATAGAAAAATGAAAAATCATACAAAAAGTTCGAGCGTGGGTTGCGAAATGAGGCTTATTAATTCCCGCCGAATGTAAACACGACCACGCAAACTCTACATACTTATATTTTAATAAAAAAAAGTAAACAACCATACGAGCACCGAGATATAATATTATTGGGGACGCGACTGCAAAATTTTAATATTAGACATTGGAAAAAAGACGAAATCAGTTCGTAAAACAATGTAAAAAGGCGGCGAACGAACGTTTTATTGGAAAGCGCTCAAAGTAATGGACGTTTCGTCAAGAGCGGGTGTTCGCCATAATTCAAAATGATAAAAAATTCATCGACGCCCGGGGCCGTGGAAAATGCGATGAAAATGAAGACGAAGATAAGATAGACAGGAAAAACTACAAAAAGTCGACCCGCTTTTTCTTGGAACGATGCGAAAAACGTATATTGGAAAATCTATGTGTGCGTGCGTCCGCATATGTGAACCGAAACACAATGAAAATTCCATTACGGCTATGCGAAAATTCAATCGACAAAATTATGAAATAATATTTTTTCAATAACCAAAATATAAAAATTCGAATTTCGAACGAAAATAATTTTTCTATTCTATCAAATCAAATATAAAAAAATAATTATTCACAAAATCAAATTCTAGAGAAATTTAAACATAGTAAAGGAAGAAAATCGTTTTGCAAACTCGACTATTTAATGTCACATTGTACAAATTTCTTGAGTGGAGCTGAATTAATGTGAAAATTAACAGATCGGCGGTCGCTTTTGCGGAGCAGTTAACACGTACATCTGAACTGACGTTAAAGTTTCCGGTTAACTTTTAGGTTGAACCGGGTTTTTATGGGTTTCGCGTCGGTTTAACATTTCCAGAGTGTGGTCGTGTTAAGCGCAACGCCACCACTCTGCAAACGGTCTGGCGACATTTCAGCCCCAATTTAAATATTACACACGAAATAAATTAGAAATACAACATATACAAGAAAACGTATATTCACTTCTTGTAAAAAATGACCTATTTTATATAATATTTAACGAACGGAATATTTTTTATTAGGAATCTGCAAAATATTAAGAGAATGATAATATTTATATTTATAAATAAACATAGAATGTAATACGATATACATTAAGAAGATCTCTCTTTGAAGAAGATTTAAGTGCTTTCATATCGACTCCAGGGATTTTATTCCTGAAGATATTGAGATAAATGGCTTTCTAAATATCACTGGAGAAGTATTGGAAATATAGGGATAATATAGAAGAGTTTTCTTCAAAAAGTATTTGAATATTTGATATAAATAACTTCTCATATTAACAAAATATAATATCCAGTTGAGCATCTAAAAAAATATTATTTATAAACATACTCACAACTAATTCATCAAAATATATTAATAAATTATTATCGTTGATCTAAAAATTGAGATTTTTTTAATTTTATTTAACAGAGCTGATATTTTATGTATTCATGACAAGTTACTAAAATTGGAATCCAACACACAAGCAAATATTATACAAACGACGCCAACGGAAAACTTAAAAATATCAAAATTTCATATAAAATTACACGATTTAATAAAACACACACGTCGAAATGTTAAAATACATTAACGTCGAGGTAGACGACCTCAGGGATCGCACTTTCAGCAACGAGGACAGCTCCTTCATCCCGCGGCGGCCCACATTCCCTAATTAACCGTTATCTTAATGCGAAAATTTCAACCCACGGTTCTAATTTGTTGTGCACCGTCGAAAATTATAATAAATTGACAGGGCCCTATACGTACGTGTCGGACGACAAAATACACGCCCTTAGGCGAATATTTCGCGGGGAAATTTTCAGCGAATTCCCGCGGCCGATCCTTTTTTCGACCGAAATTTCGCTCGTTTTTCTGCTCGAGGACGCCTTGAGTGCTTTGTTTGAAGTTGTGAGATTCTCGTGTCTCAGTCGGCGTATGAAATTAATTCGATTCGCTCAAAAGCGTTTCTGTTTAGTTAAACGCACGTTTAAATGGCGATTCGAAGCAAGTTTCCGAGTGTGCGATGTGTTATTAATATTATATTAACGTTCCTGAGAAATTGGCTCGCGAAGGGGGGAACGTGTGTTTTGATGAGATATAACGTGTTTATGATTGTTCCTAGTGTTGATGTGTTGAAAAATATATTTAAAAAAACTATAGCAATTAAAATATAGCGAAACTGGTGCTTGATCATATAACATACCTGCGGTTGAATGCTTCTTAGAAAAACGTCAAAATTAAGGTCTTTGAAAACGATAATTTATTTTACTATTTCCGAAAGATTGTCGTATTTTAAAAACCTAAATTTTTACGTTTTTCGGAAAAGTGGTCAATTGCAGGTATAATATAATACATGGTCAAACACTGATTGATCAAATTACCTTATATAATATAATATACCTATAATTAATGACCTAAATTTAATACATCACTATACTAAACGGTGATATCACATTGTGTGTAATTTAACATATGCAATTTATTATGGAATCATTCAGATGAGAATTTTTATAATCATTCGATCATGAATCCGTAATTTACACTCAAAATAAGACTATACATTTACCGAAAATAAACACAATTTAAAATAAACCACATAATCCTTCAAGACTCAATTTAAATACTCGGCGTACACACAATCGAGCTATTCCCATCGTCCAAAATGAAAAGCGTGCAGATTAAAAAAACGGCCGTTGCATAAACAAAAACAAAAAAACCCACCGCAAGCCCCCACACTTTCGACGGGAAGATTTGACTAATTTTAGACGACTCCCGACGAAATTCGACATCGAACCGACCAACAGCAAGCGGACAAGACGAGAAATCCCTTCGGTTCCGCGGAACCGAAATCCCCGGGCCGGTCGTATGAATAAAAGAACGATGGGCGCGCACCGCTTCCCGGGAATTTACATTTGAATGAGAAAATAAATGACCGCCACCCACGCGGCCACATTCGAATTTTCCCAGAAAAAATATTCTAGAAAAACTTTTCTCTCCCCTTTTCTATAGTTTGATGTTATTTTTGGGTATAGTTGTTTGTGGAAATTTAATTAGTCATGCGATTGAAGAGGTTATTTGGTATAAGTTTCGATAACAAAAGTTCCGTTTGTTAAGTTTATATTTTTTTTATTGGAATTGTATAAAAAAAATGAATTCAGGATTTTTTTTATTATGAATCATCATTAGTATTGTTATGCATATCCAGTATTCGTGATAAATAAGTTATAATAGAAATTAATTGGTTTGAAAAGTTTCAATTATTGCCGAAGATATATAATAGTTTCACGTTGAAACTGCAAGTTTAATGGGGATTTGTTAAGGGTTTCTGTATGAATCTGCGCCTTGCTTTTCCGGGTCCTGTTTCGAAATTTAATTGTTGTTTCAGCCCCAATTTATACTGGTCCTATGGACGAAGGGTTGCCGAACAAGAGCCTACCACTTGGTAGACTCTGTCTATTGAATTAGTGAGGCTGCCGCCTATTAATAAGCGAACCTTTCAGAAAAACGAGCCCGTATAATCCACTGCCCCGTTTTCAGACGAACAAACTTTCTAATACGTATTAAGTACGTGTATGGCGTGTGTTCAGTTTCACAACTCTTCGGACTATTCAAATAGCATTCAAGAATGAATTCAATTATCGCTAGAATATCGAATTCGGTTTGCGACGTCGAATGAACTTTACCCGCATTAAAAATAATGTGGTAAACTTGCAAAATTCAATTAAATTACATAGATATTCAAATGAAAAACAATATATTTTAGAAAACAATTCGGGAACGTTACATGTATGAATCTACATAAAATAATCGATCAACTTCACAAACGTTCTCGAAGTAATAAGCAACAACGGACCGAGCATTAATCTCTTCTAACGACGTCTGCGATCATTAACAAATATCTTTTAATATTGTATACATAAGAATACTCTTTTTTTACGTTCACACACGAACGTAAAAGTTAGATTGCCAGAGCAGTAAGGGCGAAGTGCTTCGCAAGAGATCCCATCAACCCGTTTCTCACAATCTGATTAGACATGTGGGCTTTGTTAAACTCTCGCAGGACCACTCGAGACTTTCGATAATGAGAGAGTGAGGAAACTCGAAAGAAGAAAATCCTGGACGTTTCTGGCGCTATCGAACATCGGCGACATTAAAAGTTTCGAAAAGTTCAACATTGAAAGGACTCAAAAAAAAAATAAATTAAGAATGAATCGATTCGATCAAACAACCAGTTACAAAGATTCACGATCGTCTGTATTATATAAATATCGTTCGATTTATACAAATCGAAATTCTGATATTTATCACGTCTTAATGAATAATACGAAACATTTCTGAAATCGACATGATTGAATTACTGCCATAGTCCACTTTATTATGCTCACGCCCATCGCCCTACTGAATAACGTTTATGAAACGACTGAATTACGACCCCGATGGCGAAAATAAGATTTTATCTGATTTCTGGACGACGGCTGTTTGTGTGCCTCGGATGTCCTCGAAAGCCTGAAACCGGAGCCGGACCCATTAACGGCGGAGGACGATGTAGATGGGATCGTCAACTTATCAGATTTCATAAATGCGCCGGTTCGAAACGTTCAGATTTTCGGCCTGAAACAAAAAAAAAATGATGCCCAAAACGAGGGGGACGTGAATTTTTTAAACGGATTTTTCGCCTGCGCTAATACCGGAATGTCAAAGGTGATTGAAAAATAGCGTTTTTAATGCAAGATACGATCCCGGTTTTAGTATTAATTACCGTGATTGAAGGATATTAAATTGTTTTATGGTTTTTTTTTATATAAATGATTGATTGTTAGATTATTTTATATTATATTAAGTTACTTCCTAATCAATTCCTTAATGAAATTGTCTTATATTATAATTCACATAAAAAATTTGTACTAAAGAAATTTTCAGACAAAAAATATATAATATTATATAATATTTTACGACTTCCATCATAGTCTTGAACGTTCAAACTTTTCGTAGAATCAAGACAATCTTCAATACTGATATATTAGATTTCACACGCAAACACAACAATAAAATAAAGCTTTCATACGCTGACACGCAACTTTGTCAAAATAAATAGATAAAAAAAACGAGGACACGATCCTGAAAGACCGAAGCCCCTGAAAGGGCCAAAGGGCCGTCGTAATTCACACCAGCGTCGTGTTACGACGACATATTGCAGGCACGCGAAAAATAAGCAAATGACCCGCAGGGATGTTTTCCTTTTCCTCAAAGGGAAAAGCTTTCTTTCCTGCTGAAAATCTGTGGCGAAAAAAAAGGACGAAGTTTCGCACGTGTAAACCTCATGGGTTCTGGGAAAGCGGTTCTCGGTGTGAAAAGTGCATCCGGATTCGCAAACCACGATAAAGTTGAGCCCACAGAGAAAATCTATCTCTACCCATATCGTTATCTACTTATAAGCATTCAGAAAATGCGTCCTGAGGGAATGCTTAGATCTTTATGGAAAAAGGTCGAGATAAAGCTGAGCTCATCAATCATCTCGCAGCAAAAGCGAGGGCAACAATGATCTTTACGAATTTAATCTGCATCACCCTCGGCGAAATGTTATCCGAAGCCGCAGTTTAAAATTAATTGAATCGTTCCCGTTGAAGTTTTAATGTTTCGTCGCAAACTATCGCGAGTTTATCATACGAGGTTGTTAACTGAATGAGTACGAAGATTAAACATCGCAAACTCGCAAGACAACGTTTGTTCAATTAACTAATGAGAAACTCGAGAGTAGATTACAGAATTTCGTAACAAAGATCTAAATATAATATTAACAACTTATAAATTGTGAAAATATGAAAAGGATTTAAAAAATCATCGAGATCCGTCCGAAATAGGCGAAAATTCTTCTGTGAAAATATCCGTTATGCAAAAAGATCCGTTTGCAACTATTTCGTCGGATATAAAAGAGAGGAAAATCGAACACGGAGTACTGGAAGTGAGTCCATAAAAGCGGCAATAAAAAATTTAGTGCTTACGTTTCGTTTCTAGGCGAGCAATCAATTCCGTTCTTTTAAATCGCACGATTCACTGCAGATATTCATGGGATGTGCAGAATATTCAACGCGAAAAATTGAGAAAACAATAATAAGCCAAAATTAATTCATTTAAAATTTCCGAATTAGAAATTCCTACAATACGTTTGTAATGATTTTCTCGATCGAACCTTTTAATACGACAATCTCGTTTTCTTTGCCCCAATCTCGAAAATGGGTCACTCGCTTTCGTCGATTCAACCTTTTTCGACTTTTATCTCGAAGATTGGGATTTCTTAAAAAACCGGGACAAACCGGATGACAAATTGAAGGATCTCAAAAAGTTGTAACTTTGTAAAACCGCAATGCTGTCTCGTTCGTCCCTGAGGTTGAGTGCTACACAAAAGGGTCGCTTCATAAGAGGAGAAAAACGCTATATAAAATAAATGCAAATACGACCCTAAACTATTTCAAACGGTTACATTTTTGCAAATGAGAATAAGCTCGTGCAAATAATTTCAAACATTCGTACGAATGAAATGTAAAATTTTATTATAATAAAAGATATAAAATTTCATATATTTTACGATAATTAATAAAATAAACATTTAATATAAATTTTGTACATTTAAGAAACGTTTTTGATAATATTACTATGTTTTTCTACAAATCACAAACATAAAATGGAACCGTTCTCAAATATAAACGTCAATTTTGTTTATTTACGATACAAAATTAATCAAAAGTTAAGGACCCGAAGATGAATATATTTATTTTTGCCAACGTGGATGTCTCTCATAAAAATGTATGAAACACGGACAGCTTTGTCAGCACATTTTCGAAAATATGAAAACCCACACATAAAAATATTCTATGTGTTTAGGCCAAAACGAAAAAAGTCGCCGTATCCCTAATGTATTCATTCCATCAAGCCAAAAGGACGAGATATACATTTTTCCAACGTTGGTGCACGAGAATCGAACGAAATACACCTTCAATTCGTTTGAGTGGTCTCTACTTGAAATAAAAAAGTTTTTCGCATGTATAATACTTCAATAAATCAAGCGACATTCATTTTTTAGCATGTAATTTTTTTTTGTAAAAACAGTGAAGTATACGTAATATGCAGAAATCTAATAAATTTAATCACACAAGAAAAAAATATCCTCTAAATATTATAAAATGTCGGATTTATGAATATAAAAAAAAATTAAAAGTGCATAAAAGATATTACGTTTAATCATAAGCCTTTTCACGATAATATCATCATAGAGAAGTAACTATAGAAACGTATCGTAACTATAATGCGAAGCGTTTTCTCCGAAATCGTCTCGTATGAAAGAAAAGCGAACTGCTGTAATATCGCCTGAGGGAAAAGTTATAACCGCTTCCCTTTTAAGAGGAATGTCGAAGGTGGGCGTTATCAAAAAAAGCGACAATATCTTACCGCAACAGCCCGTTCTCTCGCAGCAAATAATGTCTTTGGACCTTCGGCCGTATAAACGGCACTGGCCTAAAATAAAATAATATGTTCCCGAAAAGGGGGAGCGAAAAAAAAGCCAGCACTCATACAACGATCGGCCAAATGGCCCGAGGCTAGCGCGAATCGGAGCACATAAAAAAAGGTAAATACGACCGCGGCAAAATTCGAAATTTCGCACGCGAGAATTTTTTGTGAAAACTGGCGTTCCTATGATAACGATGGCCGTGATTTTCTTTTGAATTTATTCTGGGCGCATTCGAAATCGATGCAAATGCGCCTCGGGGAATGCAGCGATCCGCTTTTGCGAATACACATTATGGATGATGAAGGAAAATGGGAAACCGTCTAGAAAAATCTTGCGGAAAAACAACGGTGCCACGGCGAATGCGCGTTGACGTCGTTTCATAATAGGAAGGGTCGCATTATGCAGGTCGACGCTTTTCAAATTATTAAAACGTGGAAAGATTTTGTTTCCGTCACGATGATTTTTTTAAACAATATATCAATTGGTACAGATTTTAAAGTCAAATTAGGTAAGAAAATGGGTCAAATATGTGTACGTTTTAAGATTAAAATTTCAATTACTAAAAATTAAATGGTATCTATACAAATAAAATTCTCTCTTTAAATAGGCACTGAATATTTTTTAAGAAAAGAACACATTCAAAAATCTTAAAAAGAAATTCTAATTGCGAACACTTTCGCGACAAATTATTTTAATGAGAAACGACGAAAAAGCTCACCCGAACTTTCCATATATATTTTAATGGACAAAAAGCGCGGCTACAATTTACAGAAACGACACGCGCAGAAATAAGGCAAAATAAATCTCGAGCCTGAAGCGGAGCCATCGAAGTTTTCTTGATATATGGAACATCTTGAAAATCTCACTTCTCACAGTTTTTACACACCCCGAAAGCCCTACAGAGAACGCACTCACAGTCTCCGAGAAAATAATAATGCTCGCGGGGGAGATTTCAATTTTTTTTCGGGTCCGTGCATTGATTTTCAATAAGTTAAAACATTTTTATGTTCGAATGGATATATTCTCCAGCGTGTGAAAAATCCGGAAAATTTTCCTTTTCGCAAACGCTGTTCCATTTTAATTAAACGAGTTCCAATATCGGCAAGAATCCGGTCACGCGGGTTATATTATATAAGGTTGCTTGTGTTTTTATATAGAATCCTATAGTATATTTGTATGTTTCAGACATAAAAAGGCATCCGGGAAGACTTCAATTTATTACGGATTTCTTCTTGTAATGCAACGATTGAATTGTTTTTTTTTTTTTTTGAGAAAGAATTGTTTCCATGGTATTTAGTGAAATTGATGAATACTTTTAATTATTTAAGAAATGTGATTTTTTATGGTTGAAATATACATAAAAGAAGTTTTTATGAATATTTTCTATGACATTAATAACTAGAACCAATTTTGAAATTAGTTTTATTTTTGTTACATTCAAATAAAACAATCAAATATTTACAATGTATACGTTATAGAAAACTTAAGACTACCTTCCAAAGAAAATACTAAGTAATCAAACTGTATGTTGAAAACAACAACACCAAAGGAGAATGTTTCTTCGAATTGAAATACTTTTCGAGTGAAACTATAAAATGCAATCCCGTGTACTGTCAACTCTTTCCATAACTATACAGTTCGTTTTGTAAAACTCTGAAAATAGTGAAACAAATTTTTCGAAAGAAACGAAACAAGAAAAAGACACACGCAAAACATTTATCAAATGTTACAGGTGAAAAACCAAAAGAAAATGTAACATCATACATACAAATTTTCTAGAAATTTTTTTGTGTTTGAAAAAAACATTTTTTCTCGATTACTAACATAGGTCAGATCTATTCCACCTCGGTTTATCAGTTGTCGTTTATAGGCTCTTTCGTTCAACCTAATAGTGTCACTATTGTTGTATATTATGGTTTTGGAGTCGCTGTTATAAGTGCGAAGGTCGTATGTGTATTTTTCATTGATTTTGAATTCGTTATCATCCGAAAGTTTGTAGATGTTATTAAGGGAGACAGCATGAATGTTGTTATCTAAATACCGTTTCTGATCTAATGGAGGGGTGTTAGGCATTCGCACCGAGAGCATAGAAGCATCAATACTTGGGTCATACGTTGAGTGTTCACGTGCAGCATTTTCCCCAATATTATTTGTCTTGTACACACTCATTACTTGAGCCTTTTTTCCAAAAAGCATACCTGTTAGGTCGCTATCCCAGCTTATGGGCTCGTATCCCAATCCTGCTTTTGCATTAAGGGTAAAGGTATTCTTTATCGATTCTTTGAGTTTGATATTTACGGCTACATCTTCCAGTGCGGACCTTTTCCTGCGTGCTTTGATGGGTTCGTGCCCATCTAATACCTGAACCACAGAAACATCGTGTGCCGAGATGTTATTTGTCGCCACGCCATAGCCTTGACCGAGCATATCCATACCCTCGATGTAAAATTTAGATATGGATTTACCCATATAACTAACTTTTCCATCTGAAGAAATCATAAGACCTGGCATCTTTTTTATTACGTCCGAAAGTGTTCTGTCGTGTACGTCAATGAAGGCTCTTGTGTAATAATTGATAGTGTCTGACCTTCGGGTGATTGCAGAGGCTTTGACGACAACCTCTGGAACCTCAAATGATTTGGTCTCTACTTTGAAATCGATGGTCTGACTTCGGTTGGCTATGATTTTTTGCTGTTTTACAATCGAGAGCGCACTTATGGTAATCATCAAACTGTCAGCTGTTCCATTGTATATCAGTTGGTAACGCCCATCTATCTTTGTGTTTGTGAATGCTTTGATCGATTGCGACCCTTTTTCTCTGACAATCACACTTGTGTTTTCGACTGGTGATCCCGTTCCTTGAATTACTACCATGCCGTTTATGCGACTCTGTCCATAAGATTGGCTCACGACCCCTAGAAAGGATAGCAATAGAATGATTATTTGCTTCATAGTGATTAATTTTAGGTGTTGTAGAGAGGTATTGCTTGTGAATACTATGAAAAGTCTTATAGTTATTTGGCTTATAGCAAATTAGCGAAAAATAATGGTTCAGTCTTAAAAACCGGTTGGTGAGCAAAATTCAGAGTTTGGCACCCTGAGTGAAACGAAGGGTTTCAGTAGAGGGCAAAGATGTTTCGGTAGTATGTTCACCCTTTTTTCACCGTTGAGACCCTTCGTTGTGCTCAGGGTGATAACCACTAAATTTTTTTTAATAGATTTCTCCTCCACCGACTTTTTGCATTGATCCCTAAAAAGGAGGGAGCAAAGGTCGATTTGACAGACCTGTCGAAGTTTACAGTGT
>JAOXNN020000017.1:2351570-2393672 GCA_028571205.2 Hydropsyche betteni
TGAAACAAATTTTTCGAAAGAAACGAAACAAGAAAAAGACACACGCAAAACATTTATCAAATGTTACAGGTGAAAAAGCAAAAAGAAAATGTAACATCATACATACAAATTTTCTAGAAAATTTTTTGTTTTTGAAAAAAACATGATCAAATTTATCAAAACAATTAATTTGATCTTTTCCTTCTTCATAATTCAGAATTGGTGAAATTTGATACGGAGAAAAAAAAAAACGCAAACTCAATATATTAAATATTTCACAGAAAATCCTTAATAATTAAAAATCTATGGAACGACTCCCATATCGCACAAAAGAAACCTTATCCGAATTAACGCGATATAAAACAAACCACCCGCGCGTTTCCACATGCAAAAACGCGTTTGCGCCAATTCATATAACTTTCATACTATCCCCCGTACATTTCAGCCATCCACCGGCTGCACTTCGCAACGGAAATAAAATGAAAAATACATAAAGAAACTCGCACTCGCACAAAAGCAATAAAAAGAGCGCGTCTTGGCCCACGCCGGCGCGCGTGCGAACCGGGATTAAAAATTCGCCAGCCGCGGTTCTTTCGTGAAAGCCTTTTTATACATCCAGTCCGCGTTTTTTTTCCCACAGCACACGTCTGAAGGTTACAGAATCCACATGGCGGAGTGCAGCGACCGAAGTCTGCTGGGAAACGAGAAAGTTTCCTTAGCAAAAGACGTGTTTCTATGGTACGTAACCGGAGCGAGTGCCTTGGCACAGTAGGCGTATGCAAATATTTACGCGACGGCTTTCTCGCGCATATAAAACAGCGTGGGTTGAAGCGTTTTTCACTCGAGGCTTCGGGCTGAAGGCTTTTTTATGTCCTGAAGCAAATCCGAGACGCCGAATGAGACGACACCGATGATGAGGCCAGGATGGGTTTTATAGTGGTGCGTGATTCGCTTTTTTCTACGGCGCCTGTAACGGGATTTTTTAGTTTGTGTTTGAAGAGAAAAATTTGTGAGTGATGTTTTTATTTATGAAAGCCAATTTTAATATATGAATTTTAAGTTAGTTGAATAATTCGACTGATATTTTGGTGTGTTGCTATTTTTTTAATATTATATTTATATGAAAAATTTAAATAATTTTTATAACCAAAAAATATATAATGGAATTATTGAAAGATATCGAATTTGTTATATATTTAATATATTTATTGGCTTCGCACAATAATATTTGTATCTTATTCAACGTAATATATTATACAAGATACAAACGTAAGTCGACAGCCAACATACAGGAGACCCGATAAAATATAAAAAATAAATAGAAACCAATATATTACCCTTGAACCTAAGTAAATAGAAAAGCGTGTCTTTAACATTTTCGGGAAAACTTGTAATAGGAAAAGCCTCAACCTACCATTGTTTCCGCTTTCCCTCCAACCCGAACCTCCGCTTGCACCGCGAACAAAAGTTAACTTTTTTAATTAGCGCTCGAAATGAAAATACGCTTCCGGAATGTATAAAATATAATTTCGTTGGAAATTCAAACTCGATTCGAACATTTGAAACGAAGGGAAATCAAAAAAACGATCGCAAATGATGGACGTCTCTTATGATGCAAATAACACCGTAAAATTATACGTTTTTCGACGATAATACAAAAGCGTTCGAAATTCGCGTCGACATTTTTATCGTGCATATTTTCCGTTTGCGAAAATATAAAAATTTACGATTTTGCAAATAAAATTCGTGGTGTTAAAAACGCAATTGCAAAGCGTTGGCTTTTATTATTCTTACAATTCGGTAAAAATGTGTGATGTATTCAAAAGTTGAAAATAATTCTAAAATATATATTATTGTTGTAAACAAGAATAATTACTTTTCGCCGAGTAAAGTGTATATAAATTTAAATACATAAAACCACTTCATTTTGATATAAAATAAATTATAAAAGGACATGAGACGAACGTTCAACGTTTACATAATTTAATTTGTTTTCATCGAAGAATAAATGTTTTGTTAAAGGAAAGGAAATACAAATCGAAAAAAACAAACAAATAAAATTCTTGAATTCAGGTATCGTTAAATACGATCTTACGAAGAAAACACAGTACGTAAAAAAGCCTCTGCAAATCGAGTCGTATGAAAATGAAAAGCGAACAATCTACATACTTCCATCTTTGCATCTTCAATAATACAACTTATCTCATCGAAAATCAATATGTCTCGCCGCCAGAAGCTTTCCGCAGAACGTTTTCGAAAATCTCCACGTATTCGCTCACAAGCGAGCATGAAAAATAAAATATTCCAACTGAAAATACACGGAAAAAATAACACATGTCGCATACGGGATTCGAATTCGTGGAAGTCGAGGTACACATTTTGGCTTTCGATCGCAACAACAACAAAAAATCGCAAGATAAACGCGTTTTTTGCAAACGATTCACTTTTCTGTCCTTCGTGGGAAAGGAAAAAATGACGTTTTTAGGTTTTATGCGGTTCGGGTTTATGCGAAATCGAGCCGCAGAATGTGTTGGTTTCGAAGAAAAGCTCATGGAAAGACGGAGAAAGCTCGCTTCACAGTTCACCGAGAACGATGCGTCGTTCCAATATCGTATTTTCGATATAAATAATGTGTGTAGTAAAAATTCTGATACAGTTAATGAAAATGATAATTTTTTTATTTAAAAAATTTGTGAACTTTTCTGTGTTGAAATAAATTATTTCGATCAAAGTATTATACAAAATAAAAATTAAACGTCATAAAAGGCAAAAACGGCAAATTTTAATAAAAAAAAAAATTACCGAATGAAATCGATATCATTCAAAACGCAATTTTATATTCCATCGGTCATGTATCAACATGAAAAATAACCCTATTGCCCAGGGGCAATAACTGAGCATGATAAATAATATCGCATCTTCGTCGAGACGTTTTAACGTTCAGGCTTTCTTTTGGGCCGTACTTTTACTGCCGACGCACTTTTCCAGCTTTTTCAAGTTTTCCGTCCGTCGCGTAGAGGAAAAACCGATGGCCGAGAGCCTAACGGGCGTATACTACGTAGAATTTTACGACCTTTGCGTACTATGAGACACGTGTACCTCTACATCCTTCTTAGTGGGGATTTTTATACTTATTTTACCTGTGTATGTCGGTCGGTAAAGGATAAATCTAGCGATTTCAAGGTTTCAGCACGTGTCGATTTTGTAATGGGAATATGTGTGTCGCTACATTCCTCTTTACATATATATTATAGATTCAATATTATAGAAAGTTTTCAAATAAATTTCAAGTTTTTTATATAAAATTTATGTTACACTTTTAGTTATAAATTTTAAATGTAATTATTTATTAAAATATGTCACGATTAGTAAGTGATATGAAATTAAGAACATTTCTTAAAATAAATTTATTTTGAGAATTTCAACACTGCTCTTAAAACTGTATAAAGATCTTGTACTATCTCAAGAGATTCAAATCGATTTTTATAACGCAAAAAAAAACATATAAAATAAAGTGTGTAATATGTCACGCTTTTCACATCGAAGCACTCAATCTAAACGATGATTAACGTTCGACGACAAAAAGGCGATAGTGTCAATACATCAAACGACAGCTGAAAAAAAAAACGAAACCGAATAAAAAAAACCAACGTAATTTTCGGAATATTGTTTATCGGAACATCGTTGAAAAGCCAGAACACGGATCGACCACATCTTGCGTATTTTTCATATTTCACTTTCAGCCGGAGGACGTCAGATTTTTCCCAGCGACGGCGAGTTTTTCTTTCGGGGTCAAGAAAAGCGTCGCGAAAAGGCTGTCGCGCCCACAGGATTTGCGGCCACATCCTTATTTATGGCGGACTTATTTCGGATATCCGCTTTTTTGTCTCGAAACGTCGAAGGCGCCGACTTCTGCCATTATTCGCCAAAAGGTCCTTTGCTTTCAGGGCCGACTCGTTATTAGCGTATTTTGTCTTCGCTACGAAAGCTCCTTTCTCTTATCGCGCGAGTTTTTCGTTCAGACGTCGAAATTAAAAGGCGGACGATTCTTTTCTTTCGTAATAAAGTTGATCTATCGTATATGTCTTTTTGATGTTATGAAACAATTTCTATTCTCAAAATAGTAGTACAAATAGTATGAAACAAAATACTTATTTTAAATTCGTATTGTATGATATGTATGATTTCAAAATATTTAAAATAATCGATAAACTCATTCTAAAATGAAAAACATCATACCAAAGTTTTATTACTTTTTAACTGGACAAAAGAAAATCTAAGAATATAATAAATTATGTTTTCAAAATTTTCTCCGTTAAAAAGTTATTTTGACCGCATTTATTTATGCGCGTACGTCACAGCATATTGCGTCCTAAATAAATTTAAAAAAATATTATCTGATAACGAAGAGAGGTAATTTCTCGACAAAACTTTTGTAATTTGATAAACTTTAGAATTTTGTGATTGAATTATCTCCAGTCTCGAGACACTTTGATAGATTTGTTTTCACCCTCGTCAAGCAGCTGCGTCTTTTATACCAAAAGGCCACCAGAACGAACTACCAGAAAAATGATAAATTTGCATCTTAACTAATCTTAAAAGCGAAAGTGAAAACTAAATCGAAAGATTCTTTACATGCACTGTATATTAAAAATTCAAAAAGTTATTTTTTTTAGCATATATACAAAGTTCACTGCATTAGTGACAGAAGAGGAACTCTTCACGTTCGGCTCATCGAAATGTAAATGTTCACTCCCAGAAGGTTTCGGAGGGCTTTGAAAAAGTTCCGAGCACACACAACAAGCAAAAGGGGTTTTTCATATGGGAAAACTCGAGTGTGCGCAATATTGCCTCGAAAGAACGGTAAAGCGTTAATAACGCGGAAATAGTTGCCGATAGATTTTTATATTGTGTATACGTATATAAACGTCTTCAGTGTGGAAGAATGGTTCGGACACGTTTCCGAAACATTAATTTATACGTTTGGTGTCTGAAACGATTTGCGGATAGACGAATAGATCGACTGTAACAATTGGAAATACTGGAGGCCAAAAAAAAATTGCGGCTCGAACGAATGCAATCCTAATATTTCTTTTTCTTGTTGGATATTTTCATTATGAACGAATATCGGAAAATAATTCTTACATTTTCACGTATATTTTTCCCGACACGAATATGATAATTTATTTGCATATAAAAATTCATGACATCATTACGTCTCCATGTACTGAAACATAATAAACATACCCTTGACTGAAAAGCAAAATAATGCAAAATCATATTTTCACATTAGGTATTATATGCAGTTTATATAGTTTCCATTACAGGACATATAATATTTTCTAATAATTGAAAATTATAGATTATTTTCTTTAAACGATAAAGTGTAAAGAAAAAGATCATTTTCCGATTTCTTTCAAATCAGTGATACCTAGTTATATCTTACCTTATATCACTTAATTTCAGAGATATTTGAGAAAAAATCCATTAAAAAACTGAACTTTCAACTCAAACGCAAATCATTCAATCAAATCCAAACACTCATTATATAGAATACCTCAATCTTTCACCCAAAAAGCATACTTTCTCCAACAACAACAACAACAAAATAACAACCGCAAACGATCACTCAAACCATAATATCCGATCAAACGAACCAGGCTAATATATCAAACACGCACGCACGCACACGCGGTCGTATATTATTTAATTAAGCCGTAATAAGGGTATATTAGTGGGGGCCCGTCCATTGTTATCGGGAATCATAACTAATTTACGAGGTCGGAAAACGCGGAAAACCCGACCACCATCAAAAATTGACGGAGGTCACACGCGTTATTGCCGGGTCGGGATTTGTGCCCTGAACTCCGGGATGACCTGAAGGTCGTCGCCGTGGAAGTCCAGGTCACGTGTCCAGGATAAAGGGGTGGAAAGGGCCTCGGAAAAGCGGGCAGGATAATGTAAATGTTTCGGTATGTCGCGCGATTGTCGTATCCGTGTGTGTTGTATGTCTCTAGGGACGATGCTTGAGATGGGCAGCTTCAACTGTAATTGCATGAATTCATAAAGTGTGGCCTAATTCAGATTGCGTTTCAGATATTTATAAAATTGTTCATGTGCGTGTTTTTTTATCAGTATAATAATCTGATGAATAATTTGAAAAATTATCTTAAATATAAAGAAAAAAAACTCGATAGATTGAAAAAAGGCTTGTGAAACTTGTTTCTCTTTCTGAAGCGTTATGAACCGGATGAACATCTCACTTAGACTGAAGTGGGGAAGTTACCGAAAAGTAAACATGTTCAAACACTTAAAATACACGATTGCGTTTCGCGAGTTTTCTGAAGCTCATGCGTAACGTGACCCAAAACGCAAAGCTTAATTATAAAAGCTCAATTTCCGGTTGGCGGAATCCACTTTGAAGGCTTATGGGGACAATATTGGCCGAAATTAAATATTAATTGGGAAACGAGAGTTTGTCGGCGTTTTTAGATTATTTTCAAACATTTTTCTGTTTACTTTCATCGCTTTTTCATGCCCGTGTGCTAGAAAAAAAAATATACAAAAAGCGACAGCTGTTGCGCACGTTTTCGCTGCACAAACAAGACAATTTCAAATATATTGCTTTCATGTGTGCATAATCTGAAAATTATATATCATGTCATTAAAAAGGGATGTTTAATAAATTTAATCAAGAAATATAAAATAAATGATTAATTAATCTAATGTTTTGCATGATAATGAAGTAAACGACAAAGTAAGTTGCCGCAATACAAACATGCATGAAAATTAAGTTTATAATTGCTATTAAAACTTTCACTATTAAAATAGTTTATTATATTCATTAAAACAATGTCGCAAATTTCGATTAGTTGTTTCAAACAGTCACGCTATATTCATTCGTTTCTTTCTCGTTCCGCAATAAAATCCCCCATCCACAGGATTGTTTTTGTAACACCGCAGCCGATTGTAAAATTCAAATGATAATTTAATTCGAATCAAATATGCAAAACTGATCCCGTATACAAAATCCGTCATCGCTTACTGTCGAAATCTACAGCAAAACATATTTTCAATAAGCAAACAGAATCATCAATTTAAATTTCAGTGATTCGTCGCAAATTCACATATTTATTTGTATAATTTAATATCATTTAAATGATAAAATCAATTAAAAAAAATATGTTTACAACGAATATCATTTCAGTAATAATATAATAGTATAATTGTTGAATCATCAATTTGAATCTCATTGATTCGTCGCAAATTCACACATTTATTTTTATGATTTAATATCATTTAAATGATTGAATCTATCAAAAAAATACATTTACAATGAATATCATTTCAGTAATAATATAATAGTATAATTTTTGTATCGTACATTTTTAGAGACGATTACCCTCAAAACGACTCGATCGATTATAATTTATACATCATCAAAACGACACGAGAACCAAATTGAATCATCTTGTTTCACCTTTTGAGCGGAAACACAATAGAATTCATTCAACACTCGAACTCGGGAAGAGCGCCCGCGAATTAGGCCCAGAACTCGATTGGATTTGCGCTCTTGCGCACGACGACGACCATTCAAAAAAGTCAAGAAGCCACGAGGGCCGAAGCGAAACGAAAATAATCGGAATTTCGAGAGGGATCAAAAGGGAAAGGGAGAGGGCCGCCGAAAGAAGCGCGAGTGTTGAGCAAACGTGGCTCTCGGGCACTTGTTCAATTCGACGGCGCATTAATCATTCAGCCGGGACAGATCCAACTGTTGAATTATAGATGGACACCCTACGACCGGTGCGTGAGAAGACGAGGGAAACGCGAAATAGGGGTGGATGCCGCTTTCGGCGAGAGGAGCGGTTAATTTTTAAGGGTGGCTATGTTTGGAGTCGCTTTTTTAGTCTTTTTTTTGGGAGTAGTGATGAAATAGAGAGAGATATTCGAATGTGTTTGACGAATATAGAATTTTACGATGGGGGTAAAACGTCGAGGAAACTTTTCAATATTGTGTTCGAATTTTATATTGCCCCAATAGAAACTGGTTCTAATTCAATATGGTTCGTTAAAAGTTTTATTAGGACTTTTTTTTGTATTAGTGCAAAAAAATAGTGATGTATTACAGCGTAGTTTTCTTGCAGATTAAAATGAAATTTCTGAAATAGCCATCCCATTTATAATCTTAGTGTAATAAAATATTACGTAATATATGAAAATAAATGAACCACGTAAGTATTTATATTCAGCACGAAAGCGTTATGCAAATTTTATATCATGCTTTTGCAGCTGAAAATTGCTTTGTATGCCGTTTTCTCAACTGTTTATGCATAATATAAACAAGTGTTAAGATAACGATAATAATAAATTATTAATATTAGCGTGACCGAAATTTGAGCAGATTCACAATGATTAGATAATCGTAGCTATGAACAAAATCTAATTCGTGAGAAATAACATTAATTATTTTCTAAAAACGACTTGTTTTATATTATGTAAGATATTTTTTGAACTTTCATAATAAAAAAAATAAATAAAAGACTAAAAAAAGTAGTAAATGTTTGCGGTTGTTGGCGAGCAAACAAATAGCGTTTTTTCCCCCAAAAACGCTTAAAATTCTTCAGAGAATCCACCGAAAAAAATCACGGTCGAATATTTGGCATTATTTCCTGTCGGGAACGAGGCTTTATCCTCGTCACGATCCCTTGAAAACGTTATCAGTTAGGTAGTCCTCTTTTTTACCTCTTCGTTTCAACCCGTCCGCGAATGTTTGCAAATGGTTAAAACTCGGTACGAATACTCGATTTCGCAGAAAAATAAAATAAAATCAAACACGACGATTACAAACATTTTGCGTTTAACAGGACGCAATTACGCAAAAGAGAAACGATACGAAGTGGTTGTAAACGAATCCGTTTAATTAAGAAGATTAGGCCAACCTTTAAACGAGCGTTACTTTGATGAATCTATCGCTTTGGGATTGCCTTTGATAGTTTCTCGTTAAAATTTTTGTTTTAATTATACATCGTGCAGATTGTCAGCGATTAATGTTTATTTTACAAACATTCAATTTAATATGTAATTTTTGCGATTATATAAACTTTGCAATACGATGAAAATGAACTAATTTTTCAATTTCTCAAACAGAAAACTTATTTCGACGAATAAAAAAAACTGAATTGGAAACGAAAAGATCGACAGCTAAAACTTTGGCCAGAATCCCGTATAATAAAATTTATAAATAATAACATTATTCCGAGAAAGTAGAGCGCACACGAAAGGATGCGAACTCGATGCGAAACTTTCGTCTTCCGCGCGAAAACTTTCGCGAACGGAAAGCGCGGTTTTCCCCGTGGTGGGGAAAAACGAAAAACGCGAAACGAACGACGACATCGAACAAACAACCGCCTCCATTTTCGCCAACATTTGTTACAAGACCGACAAAAATTAAACGCGAAACGCGCCGCCTTTATCGCGTCCATTATCGCGCCGAAACCTATTCCGGCGACGTATTTATCGCTCAGTTAGCCGTTAGCTTAATTCGAACTAATATTTTTCTTCTATTTTTCCTTTCAGGGAGCACTAAGAACTATTTTGTGCTCGCATTTTCTACATATGTTCAAATGAAACAATCTGATAAGGTTCAAATTTGCTGTGTCGTAAATGCAGCACAATGCCAATTATTCATATTTGACTACGCTTTGAATGTAGAGTTTCGGAATTGCAAATTGGCCCGGGGACTTTCGAAGACGTGTGTTTTGCGAATTCCGGGAAGTTCACGCGAGCTCTTAATTAAAAGTATCCGAAGCTTTGAAGCTCTTGTCGTTATGAATCCGCTAGCGAAGTTTCCATTATTTATTATCCGGCATTCGGTTTAATTTGAACGGAAAAGTTTATGTGCGGTCGGCGGGAGCCGCGTTCCATGCGTGCGAAGAAACCGTACGTTTACATCCTTAACGAGAAATTTTGTCGTTTATATATGGAAGAAATCGGGAAAACGAAAACGAATTACGCATGAAATGTTTTAAGCGATTCCATTCATATAGAAACAGATTCATCAGATATAATTGCGAACTGACGAAACAACAACTGTGAATACTCATTCCTCATCGCGAGTAGTCCTACACATAATCCATCACATGCCCGATCCTGAACCGGACAAGAACAAAAACTCCAATAGGAATCAGCGTTCAGAAATGCCCTCAATACTCCAAATGCATATCGTGGAATATTTGCGCTTACATGACCCGTACAGATGCCGCACCGATTGGTCGCGAACAATATGCACAGCTTGGCCGCAAGCCACCGCAGTACATGTATACATTGCCTATATATAATAATATCCGGCAGAGTACCTAGATGCCTGCACATATTGAGCCTTTACATATCTAGATCATTTAGATATAGGGTGGTCTTGAATTATTTAAAATAAAATATATAATAATAAATTGTAATCGATTTTTACAAGTATGAGAAGTAAAATAAGTTAAATTTACAAATTAAAAATATAATTTCAAAATTAATAATATTCAGAAATTTTCGACATGCTGTATACGTCCGGTCTAAATGTCCAAGTATTTCCGCTTTACATACCCGATATTGAATGGCGACGTCGTATCTGGGACGTAACTGAGATTTTCCAACATACCTCGATTTAGCCACGTACACGTATCACGGCAAACATAGCAAGTTGTGACTCACCTGAAACAAAATAAATTATTTGCGTTAGTTAAAAATGTGCATACAGAGGGTGTGAGGGAAAAGAGATTATGCGATAGCGTCGATGGCAAATCGAATTTGCTCACTTGTCGTTTGGCGGGCGTGACGCCGAATTTACATACAGTTTTCAGTTCTCTCCGCGTTTCAGCTGCAAATTTTGCCACTATGCGGTTTGTATGCAATTTTATACCATGTATCGATTCGATTTTGCATGTGAACGCTCCAGTTGGAAATTTGCGGATTGATTAGTTCGCGTTTGATATCCAATCGCAGAGTTTCGGAAAACAGTAGTGACCGTTAATTAATATTCCGTCAATTTTGTGATTACAAATTTCCGAAGTATTTTGAAGCAATATTTATAATTTTTTTTTTATCAACCTGGTAAAAATTTATAATTGTATATACATATGTGTGAAAAAAATCTTAAAATATATATTTAAGCTAAAGAAAATATTTCAGAAATTAAAGATTCAAGAAGCGATAGGACACGTAGCTCAAACAAGAGAAGAACCTTATAAAGGACGCACCACCTAAAAGTTAATCATATTAAGTTCAAGACACCGAAAGGATACGCTTTGGCTAATTCGATAACGACCCATCCGGATCCTCTCGGGTTTCAAGGAAAACACACTGTAACACCAAGAAAGACGCCAGAAACGTTCAACTCAACGAAAAGTCGGAAAAGGCCAATGAACGAAATCAACCCATCCCACACATAATTCACAATTTGAAATTTTTCTCAATAAAAAAAAAACACAAAACACCAGCCATCTGCGCACGCGCAAAATCGAATAAGAAAAGTGCCCGGGAAAAAACCGAGTCGAATTGAATTAGAGAGGGCCATACTTCATGCCGATTAAGCCTCGACGAAAAAGGGGTACGCGTTTGCGATAAAACAAAAACGAAATGATAATTCGGCCGGGCCTTTGCCAGAAAACTCTGGCGCGTTTTCATTACTCAGCCGCGTTCAGGCTTTATCGGGGAGATTTTCACTGTAATATGGGTGTGTGGAAAAGAGCGCTGGCCTGTCAAAAAATGTATCCACTAGTACGTTACAACACGCGTACGTATATTGGGTAAAACTTTTGTCGGTTGGTCGGCTGCCAGCCGGCCTAACGAATGGCCGTAATCTGATCCAACATTCAGTTAAACCATTACGACGTAATCAAGCCGCTTTTTCGCGAAAATATTATCGGCTAATTGCGCTTTTCGGTGGCCCCTGCCGAAAGCGCGGCGTCTGAGTTCATTTGAGACTGAGCTTGTATCTCTGTGGAGCCGAACTTTCTAAGGGTTAACGATCGTTTCGGATGATTTTTAAATCCGTACAAGTTCGGTGAAGGCTGCGGAAATTTTCGAAGATTTATGGCTTTTTGAAATTCGGCCGTGAGTGGATGTGATAAAAGTAATTTTTTTATTATGATATATTAGGGGGTATTAACATAATTTAATAATGTCGCGATTTAATTTTGCGTGATGTAAATAGGCGTTTTTATGTATAATTTGTACAATCTCTCGGCTATAGAAATTAAATAAATTTATTTGCAATAAAATTTGCGATAATAAATTGGAGGATATTTCCTTTAATTATGAAACTTTTTTAATAAAATTCTTCATGCAGAATGATTGGTCGATCGATCAATAGTTTAGATAAAACTTTTCTCATTAGTCTAACAATATACATCTTCATATGTTGATTAACATCGAATTCGAAAGTACATACAATATTATATAAGCGGTTCGAAATAATTACTAAAGGAAAAGGTCTTTAGTGAGAAGAAAGAAAACTTAACTGGAACAGCCACACATAAAAGTCACTATTAAAAAGGCTCTCGTTTTGAATAAACTACAAGTGAATCCAATTAAAAATTAGAGTTAGCAAAGTCACTGCGAATTTACTACCAACTTCACTTAGTACACAGACGTTTGTGTGTCGCGATTTACAAAACGACACCACACCAAAGCACAACGTCGAACAAATTCACGCGTAGTTTTCCCTATATTATAATGATACATTTCCCCCTAACATACAGACGAAACAAAAAAAAAGAATACGTGCGATATACGCAATATACGAAGATATTGCCTCGCGTGTGCGCCATCTGAGACGGGGCGAAAAATGCGAGCTACATAAAGAAAATAATAACAATAGCTTTCACTTTCACCTCCATTACGTCCTTTACGCCCTTTCTGTTTTATCTTTTCCCATTGAACAAAGCGACCTTTGGATAGAAACTCGCAAATATACGGGGCGCGACCCATACCGCGCGCGAGTCGATTCGCGCCGGAAAAACTCCGATGGAAATTTTCAATACAAGTTCTGTGAACGCCAACCGAATAAATACGTGTAGCGTGTCTTTTTACTGGAGAACAAAACGGAAAAAAATAATATAAAAAATCGCGTGCAAAAATCGACACCAATTAGGGGTCTAGCGGTCGACGGCGCGTGAACTTTCCGAGCGGTTTGCGCGCGTCGAGCTTTTCCGGAGCGATTTGTGGTACCAACGAGCCGGAAAATTAGAAGGAAAATCCAACGACCGGTTCGTGAAAATCAGTACGTTTTGTACGTATTTGTGAATGGAGAGAGAATTTTTTGCTGGTTGAAAGAATAAATATGCGTCGGTGAAACGTTGTGCGTGTTTACACTTGTCGATAACCTGCTTGAATTTGTAAGTGAGTTTCACAGTGTAAATTGAATATATAATTATTTTTTTTAATATTTTGGGTGATGGTCAAGTTAATTATTTAGATCAAGATAATTCTAAGATTACATTGAAAAGGTTTCCTCTTATTTTGCTCGGAGAAACTGGTCGTATAGATAAGAGACCAAAAATAAGAGAAAAGTTCTAATAAACGGAGGACCTTCGTTTATAATAACTATTCTGTTTATTTTTTCTAGAAAAAAAAACAAAAACAAAAATAAGCTAAATAAAAACTATGAACTCTATTTCAAGATTTCAAAACCTAATTATTTTTCCATTGTTGAAATAATATAATAAATAAATACGAGAAATTTCTGAATTTAACACCAAGCTTATATCACACTCCGAAACAAAAATTAACATTTCTAGGGAAACTCCAGCATTCAACGCGAATGTTTTGACGTCTGAAATTGACAAAGGTAAAACGTAACGAAGAATTCATTAATGGACATTATACATTTTCATTATTCATAATTAAAAAATATTTACGAATTACAAACATCTGAATATTATATAAATTGAATTTTCTACATATAATGATATTTTAACCTGCAATACGTAATACTTAATTATCTACGCCACAAATTAAATTAAAAAACAAAAATACAAATTTTTTAAAAGATCCAACATTTTCATCGTGCAAATATTTAAATATAAAAACATTCAAAGATAGCGTCCCGGCTCTCGGAAGCGATTCAAATTTCCGCGATTAATATGCGAACTTTTTTCTCGCCGAGATATAAATCGCCGTCGATAAATTCGAGTCCAAAACAGTGAAAACGTGTCCCGCTCCCATTCTGCAATGGTTAATTTTATTGTTTTTATATACAATATACATATACATTTTTTTAATTAAAACCGTCGTTAATTTCGCACGCGTTCCACCAACGGACGTTCGCGATTGTTCTCGAGAGCGTTTTTCGAGACACAAAGAAAACCATGGAAAACTCTGGAAAATCTTGGCCACCAATTAACTTTTCCTGCGGTCTCCGAGTACCCTTGGCTAATTAATATTTTTTCTCATTCTATATACAATATTCTCTTACTTTTATTTATCGTTCAGCGTTCAAATTGAGCGATATAATGAGCGGGCGTTAGAGCCGCGTCGCCGTTTAATAATGGTGCCCACGATATAAGAGAGCTTCATTTTATTTTCTGACAATTGGGTTTATTTTGGGGCGACGAATAAATTTGATCGTGACGAGAAATGTGAAACTTTATCGCAGCAGCTCGTTATTTTGGGCATTTTAAAAATTAGGTTTATATTATACAAATTTCCATTATGTGGGTATCGAAAAAATTCAGTATCAATTTCCCATTTATAGATTGCAAAGTGTACGCGACGGTATCAGGATTCGATATATTATATTTAAAGATAATATTATTTCTTCAGAATTCAAAAACAAAAAGATCAATTTTAAACCCTTCAAAGTTCACATTTGAACCGCAAACAACAAAAACGTACGAATCGCGAAACCGCCCCCTTCAAACGGCGCAAAATCCAAAAACTCGACCCGAGCCTACGCCAAAGCGCAATTTATAAACACGACATCATTGTCTTCTTTGTCGCATACGTCATCCGATTTTATACACACACACGACGACGGCGACCGACAAAAAAAGGCTCACTTTCCATGGAAACGCCCAGTCGAAAGGGAAGAGGGACAGCCAACCCTTTATATCCCCTTTGGCGTGGCAGCGTCCTTTGTTCGTCGGCGTATCCTTAGGAAGTGTGGTTTCCAACCGCAGACGACGTCCCAACATCCGACATTGTCGTCGTGTTTCTTTTCATCTCGGCGACACAATGAAAGTAGCCTCGGCTGGCGCATAGTGGACGCTTTCTGGCGTTTCGAAAAATGGTCGTTTTGTCGTCTGTCAAATCATAGTGTTGTCGAGGTTGGGTAAATATTGCGGTTTTTTTGCTTGTTCGCTTTTTTGAAATTTTATGTGCGGCTATTTTGGTGTTGACTCTTTAAAATTCAAGCTAAATATCAGGATGGAATTATTTCGTGGATGTATATTTAGTTAGTTTAACTTTGCGCATTATAAATTCTGAATTAGTTCATCTGGAAACTATTAATATGTAAATGAAACAAAACATTATTTACATAAACTATCTTTTACTATTAAATTATTCGAATAATTCCATCAACATACATGTTTTTATACAAATAATATATAAAAAACTGCTGATTTTTTAGACCGTTAGCAAATGTATGCGGCATGGAAAAAAACCCAGAAAATATTCACGTGTTCACGTACGATAAATTCGTTTCCGCACACTATTCATGAATTATGAACGATTCCTTGTTTTTTAAAAGCGCGCATATTTTCAACAATCGTTTAACGGCGAAAATCAAAAAAGCCACTTCAAGATTTATATATTTGATTTGGGCTTTTAGGTCAGACAAACATAGTGTTAGTTATGCGCATACATAAACATTCGAGCATATGCCGCATTCTGCGAATGTAAACATTTTTGTTTCACCCCAATATCGCGAACCCGAACAGTTTCATAGTTTATCGCTTTCAGACAAAGAACAAATATTGTAATAATAGTATAAAAAATACGTATTAATACGCCTTCCCATAGCGGATAAATAATATCTTCCGTTACAGAAGCGATTCGTTATTTATTATTGACAGGTTCGTAGATGTTGCGCAAACGAAGAATCGTTCTTTCATAGACTCCGTATAATATGATAAAACAGACAGTAAACTCGGTATAATAATAATACGTTTTAATAATGGTTTAAGTAAATGTTTGTTGTGGAATATTGCCGAGGCCGCAAAGTGACGTCGAAGTAGTTTATCACGTTCGGTCTGCTGAGCCATATTGTCCTTCTTACACACGGATCGGTGGTTCTCAAGCCACAAATTATGTTTACTTCACCTGCTAAGGCTTCTCTTGTGTACAAACAAACTTCTAACCGGCTTTAGACGGTGTGAATTTTATTTTTAAAGGGAATTCGAAACGCGACGAGGCTTCCGTTGTGTTCAACAAACGAGGTGCGTCCGAACAGAATAAACCCATAAAAACGGTAAAATATGAGACCATAAAAAATTAATACGAACAAAAAAAGAGTAATAACTTAAACTCTTTTATTATGTGAACCTACTAATGACTTTTAGTACAAAATTTAATTCAAATATATAATGAAGAAAAAAGATTTTGAAAAAAAAGGTATATATAGAAAAAAATAATAACAAATTCATTATTCTCTTATTCGGAAAAAATAATCCAACAGACAGATATTACAAGATTAGAAAACTAATTGGAAAAAAAACAACGTCGACCTTTTGCTCATTTTACATCCTGCTAATGAATGAACGACGTTAATCCCTTGTAATGACAAGTCGCTAGCTTGATTTCGTCGAACCGAATCGAATTAATAGCCAGCTAATTCGCTCTACAGAAGCACATCTCGTTAATACAATATGTACACGATTAGAGAACCAACGCAATTATACGATAATATTATGAGACGTTTAACATGCGCGCGCGTTTCCAATTAGTTAATGCATCTGCCCATAAAGCTGGCTGTAATTCAGGCGATATAATATATTGTATTCGAAAAAGCTTTGGAAACGTCGATACGGACCGGCAGACGAATGCAGTAATTTATTTTGTGCTGCCAAGATCCTTGCGGTTGAAGTATGCTCAGAATGCATCAATGCGCCCCTTTAGAAATGTTCAGCTGAAAGGGTTTCGTCTGCAAAAAGTAGCCATCGAGATGCGTTCATTGTTCCAGTCGACGGATAAGAAAAATGCTGCAGTGAAAAAAAGACGGTCTGCTTTTGACAGCGATTGGAGTCGTTCACAATGCAAATAAATAGTATATTTTCATGACGATTTTTTGATAATTTTCAAGCAGAAAAAATTTATTTTAAAAGAAAAATCAAGAATATAATAATGATATTTTGAACTGTACGTTTAAAGAATTGAAATATATACCCAATAAATTTACTTTGATATTCTATTTTTACAACTAGGTTGTCGAAAAATTCTTGGAAGTGGAAATGGAAAACCATAGCAAATTAATTTTATTCAGGTATAATCGACTTGTTCATAATCACCAATTGATTACTAGCACAACACAATAAAAAGCAACCAAGTGAAAGCGGAAACTAACAGGAAGTAATTTAAAATTGAACGAGGCTAGGGCCATTATTTACCCTTCTTCATTAGCTCTTTGGACTCTTTGATAGATCAAATTAATCGAAATACATCTATTGAAATTGAACTATGCTGTATAAAACCTCAATAAATATTATATTACATAACTTACGAGCAATTATCTGACTGCAATAATAATAATTAAGTACGTATTATATATTATGTATACAATTATTACACTATGTCACACACTCGTATGTTTACATGACAAAGATTTATACAATTATTCTTCGTAAATCAATGTTCAATTCTATACATTCAGGATACAAAAATTATAGGTCAGAAAAGGTCATATGTATTAAATATTATATTAAAGCTATTTTTCGTCGATATTATGTTCAGCCGAATAACAAGATTATTATAGTAATAAAACAACTCTCGAATTATTAAATAATTACAACATCTCAAAATCCTTGATTTTGTCACAGGTATTACTAATACAATTGAAAAATATATTTCATAAAACCGGTGATTATAATGTGTTGAAAAACCTTCGTTCAAACTGAATTCTGGATCTACAATCGCATCCATAGATCACCATAGACACATCTATTTATACAAATAAAAATGAATGTATGTGTGTGTTTTAGTTATGCATGACTTTATCAATTGTTTGATCACAATAAAATTTTGTACATATGTTGGTTGCGCATTTGGAAAGGTTTCTCCATCATTAAAACTATTTTACAACACGATCTAACGCTATTCACTTTTGTAGCCGATGAACTGTATACGTTTCGTGAAATTTTTTTGCGTGATAGTTGATGACACATACGTGTCACGATCGCCAAGCGTCCGATCCACTAATACTGTATATGTGTTCGGGCACATATACAGTATTAACGGATAATAGCCGCTGGGAAATCGTGATATATATAAATATAGTATATAGGCCCGATGTTAATAACATCGGCAGTGGATTTGTTAAGAAACGGAAAACGATAAAATGTGAAAACCCGATTTTGTGAATCCGAAATGTGTACCCAATTTGAATATTTAATATTTAATTAATAAAATCAAAATAGTTCATTTGTTATTTGTTTGTGATTTATAGGCTACCCGATGTCTGTACTCGATTTGAATATATTTAATATTTAATTAATAAAACCAGTTAATTTATTATATTGTCACAATTATGACATATAGTCAAAGCCAATCCAAGCAGTAGGTAATAAGCATCATATTATAGACGTTAACTGTACATGCCATTTTAGCAAAATGTCGCGAGCGTCATCGAACAGACGGACACACAGACACACAGATATCCGCTATTATATATAGGGGAAGGGGATGATAAGGGGTTTTTTATCACTAAATGGTTTTTATGATTAAATTTTTGTGACACCACTAGAAATAAAATTTATAAGTCTTGAAGGACCTAATAATAAAATCGTTCATTACCAAACGGTCTCAAATGAGACAAAAAATTTACATTAACATATCGATCGCATTAGGACAAGGTCACATGGTGAGCGTATATATACGTAAGCGTAAACAAGTCTATATTTACGCTCACGTATTTTCATCCATTCACTCACTTTTACATAAAAATTATTCTATGAAAAAAATACTCAACCCCGCACCAAAATTAATAATTCGACATATCGAACCTATTTCCGAACAGCACTTCGGCAATCATTCGAAAAGGCGAAATTGGAAATTCTATAAACCGATACGACCCTCGACTACTATTTGAGGCTAAAAGCAACACAGAATATTTGCGGCCAGTTGCCACACATCAGACAGTCCCGCCCACCACCCGCCCACCCACAGAAATCCGGGTTCCATTGCACCGAGGGTAAGATACAGCCACAGCTTAGGATATCGGATTGCCCCGTACATTTGTCAATTCGTCGTCGCTCTCCGAGATTTATGCCCCCTATCCCCTTTATGCTTTATATCTGTATTTTTCCCGGGGGGGGGGTGTGCGTGCATGGTGGAATTTTCAGGCTGAAAAATGACGGGCGTCGATGCGTAAAAATGCGTTATCCACGCCCGTCCGATGAAAGCCGCATGCTCCGCCTGCGTAGACAAATTGCGTTCGAATTTCGCGGATGGCCAAATTCAAAACTTTGTTTTTTTGCCGTATTACCGCTGCGGATTTTTTTTTTTTTGAGATAGCTAGAGTGCAATTTTGCAAAAGTTCGTTTACAGCCAGCGTGTTGGAGGAAGGCCAACGGAAGGTATGGGAATGGACGTGAGATCGAATGTGGTCAATTTTACAATGTTCGGGTATTGTTACACGGTCGGGTTTCGAAGATTAAATTTTTGATGTTTATTTGCGTTGTTTCGTGATTTTTGTGAAAAAAGTAAAATAACATATTTTTAGGATGTTTATTGAATTTTTTTTTATATATTGATCCCTGAAAAAATTAATTAAAATTTTTCTTAAAAAATATTGTATATTTTATATTTAATCAAAGTATATGGAAATTTAAATGTCCGAAAGAGTTAGGCGAAATATGAAATTCTGAATATTATTATAGTGACAAAACAGATTAAATTATTTTTTATTATATGAATTTTTGATAAAATCATGATCATTATACAATATAATATAATATTTTTTGTTATAAATTTATGCGATATTTAAATTTTTTACAGTGCAATTGAATTTCAAACAAGGAAAACAATAGTAAAAATGCATGCATGAACTTTTCGTTTCGAGTGAATAGAATAATTTTTCTCCGAAATGCACTCATGAAAGCAAAGTAAATGTCCCATTTTTCCATACGACTAACCAAACGTTTTCAACGTTATAAAATATCGGAGCGCCGACATTCTAGCGGCTTGATCGATCCCCTTTTCATACGTTAGCCAAATGAAATAATAATACGGTAAATCAATCGAAAGCAAATTCCTGAAAATACTCAATTTTTATTCAAACGAGCATCATTAGATTTATTGAAAACAGGCGAACAACTGAATCGCGCAAAAAATATTTGAACGGATCGAAATTTAGAGTAATCGAAGGGCGTATTTGATCATTGGGAATCGTGAGGTCAACAAAACTCACCGAAAAGTTCTTAAGCGAAACGAGCACTCGTACCGCTTAAAAGCTTCAAAAATACCCCTATATGTGTGAACGTCTCCAGAGAGTTTCCTCGACAGGCACTTTTGCTCCTCTAAACGAACATCTGAATCATTTATGAGCGAATCGGCAGGAGACATTCGCGCACTCGTTCGGTTCCAAATTAACGCGAGGAGCGACTAGCGTGAAAATTTAATTGCATTAACTCGATCCTTTAAGGATCCCAGGGCAGAATCGGTTCGGATCCTAACAGGGTCCCTATCAAAATGTCTTGAATAGGGCTTTGTGGAGGAGCATGTGTGCCTGAGTGTAGGGCAAACAACGACCTGGTGGATTTTGCGTTTCCTACCGAGCGAAAGCTTTCTTTCGTGAAGGTAAATTGAATATTCGGATAATAAGCCGCAAGGTGAATCGATTTAGTCGCATACTAAACTATTTGAGCAGCTTTTCATATTCGGATGTATTGTTTTGGTGATTGGATCGCCTATTGGAAGAATCAAAAGTGTGCGTATCACGGTAAATGTAATTCGGTTATTACCGATGAAAATCGTGTTGTATCAGCATTTTGGAGAATGGCAATACTTAATTAATCTATTTTTCAATGATATACCAAAATAAATGGTTTAAAAGGTATTTTAGAATTAGTGTAAAGCCACATCGTGAGCATGTGTAATATTTACGTTCACCCTAATCTCACCCTTATAAAAATTTTATGAATGTTTTACAACTAAAATTTTAATATACAATAATATAATATAATATTCCCATATTATAATGGTTCAAATAATTGTTTCAACATATTTAATTGTTTTTTGTTCAATAATAGACCGAAAATTAATTCAAAATTGCTTAATATGAGTAAAGCAAAAATCAAGATAGAACAAAGCAATTTGGTTTGCAATGATTTGTGATTATTTCATAAGTTTGGTATGATTTATTCATTTTCCGGCAAGATTCTTGAATATATAATATTTAAAAAAATATCTAAACACTGGCGTTTTTGTGAATCGTGAATGTTTTTATCGAGGAATATGAACGTGTTAAATATTTCACAGCGTTACTGTTGAATATTTTATTCGATATTGCTATAAAAGCTTCATGATTAGATTAATAATGGAGACAAAAATACGAAAGAACAAGGATTCTTTCAGAAATGAAGAAAATGTACGGGCGTGAAAGCAACTCGACGTTGACTTATTCGTCGGTATTATCTCAGTATTCGTCTTCGTTCTTCACACATGAAATTTTATTATTGCATAATGGACGGTTTCTGTATTTTTTTAAAGAAATTTTTCCACATTATAAATTACATACGGATTTATTGCACGTAGAATTTCAATTTAATGGGAATAAATAAAATTTCCATTATCTGTGAATTTGATATCGATGCTGAATGTGAACAGGAATTGAATGCTTCGTAGAAAATATGAATGACCTATATAATCATTCTAATGGAGCTGAAAAGTTTCATAAATGTATATTTCTTAAGTCGTATAAAACAGTGCTTCGCAACCTTTTTCCTTCTACGGCATACTAAAAATATTTTCATAATTTCACGACACACGTAGCCAGGTACATATTATTCCTAGGACTTAAAATAGAACGCCCCGCAAAAATAAATAAAACTGTATCCTTCTCCTTACATAAAAAATGTTTTGCAACAATTATAAAAATAAATAAAATAAAAACAATTATAGTTCCGCAGGCAGTTTTTTCTGAAACACGTGAAATGAACAATAAATTAGGTACAATTTTTTTATGAGGTATTCTGTTTTTTTTTTAACCTCGAAAATTATGTGCAACTAAAAATTTTGTTTTCTTTCATTTCTGTTTTTTCTTTTTACAAAGTAACATTGTTTTTTCTAAAAATAAGTATTTTATGTTGTATTTTTATTAAAACGACAAGACAAACGCACAACACAAAAAACGGAACTCTTTCGACCTAAATTGGTCGTTTGGTCTTCTTAGGCACATCAAAAATAAAATATATTTATAAAAATGCACTGTTTTTTTATAAAAATAACGAAAATTTTGTATTACAGGCAAATTATTTGAATTTTTTCTTGTATTTGAAAATACCACTGTCACCATTGTCTCGCGGCACAGTGGTTGCGGAGCATTGGAATAAGAGGTCTTAGAAATAATATTTGAAATGAAAACATGGTATTAATAGTATTTTATGAACTTTAATTTATATTTTATATGTAAACTGAAAAAACAGCAAATATTCGAAGTGAAAGTGCTGAAAATTGTCTTGTATGAACATTTTTCCCTTTTTTTTTTGTTTACGTATTATTTTATCTTTATAGCATTGAGAATTATTTATTACATACGCCCATAGACCGTGAGCGCGTACATGCCGGTATTCATTCAATATCCGATATATTATTAAAAGGGGAGTTTTCTTCCGCAAAATAAATGGAAATATAAAGGATGAAAGGCATTCAAGCTTCACCATCAAAATAATAATAACAATAATTTCGTGATCTGCGTTTTATGGTTATCAGACAATGCGGTATGAGCCTACTGAAAGTGAATTTTCCATAGAATAAAATTCGTCTCAATATCCTGCGAAATATTTATTTGCAGGAACCCGGGGACCTTTTGCAAACGTCAAATGTATGGGTTATATAAATATGATTTCATTCAACTACATTTAACCACTTTGATACGATTTTCCAGGATTTGAATTTCATGTATTTTTAATATAATAAATAAGCTCATTGGCTTCCATTCAAAGGGCAACAAAGAAATCGTACCAATTCAAATGTTACCCTATAAGTTATGAATATCAATGTTATTTTCTCTTCACCCAAAAGACCAAGGAGTACTATTATAGAAAAGATTTAACAGATTTTAGTTAAACCTTAGATTAACTCGATTAATATGATCGCATCAAAATCCTATATAAGCTGCGTATAATCTTCGAGAATAAGACTACATTGTAATTTAATTTGCAAACTGTAAAATGGAATAGCTTGTATTTAAAAGAAACTTCCTTCATTAAAAACATAAACCATTAGTATTCATGCTAAAATGCCAAAGAGGCACACTTAAATATTTTTGTATCATTATTTTTATTAAATAATAAAAACTTTTATAAAATAAAGCCACATGAGCGTCTGTGGGGAAAATGAAAAAAATGCGTACAAACTCATAATTTTGTACTAAAAAAAAATATTTTTTGAGAACAAGCGAGCAAGAAAATCGGCTACAAACCTGTTAAAATTAGAGAACGACCTTTTTATTTATACATCCGCCGGAAAAATAATCATATTCTCCTCTGAGTCATGAAAAGCGTCCCCCCTGGTCTACTGAATGGGTTGCGACATTCACGCGATGCTTTGATAAAAACGACGGAAAAAATAGAATAAAAGAGCGGAAAAAAGAGTGAAAGTGAAAACTTTTTCAATAAACATGTGAACGGAATGGAAAAAGCTTATCTACAATATTGGCACTAACGTATGTTCAGGTTCATTCCGCACAAAATTGAACGTTGATTTTCGTGTTTTTATTTCGGCGCACTTTTGCGATCGGGATCAAATAAATGAGAAATATAAAAATTTTCTTAGTACATTGTTCTGATAAAATATTTTTTTTATCTTTTATATTAAATCCAGTTGAAGATCTAGCTGTACTAAACGCGCCGGTTCAATGATTGTTAAAGTTAAGCGATACGCGACACGATGCATACTCGGACTACGTGGCATTTTCTTGAAACTTATATTATATTTTTTTTTTCATAATTACGTGATAAACAAACAACTGTGTAGAAAAATGTACGATATGTTTACATAGTGATGAGGAGGGCAATATCTATTGACAAGATAATCTAGTATTTGCTTTAAGAATTGTGAAAGTATTATACATTTAAGGGCGCGTCAGTGTTTGATAAAAATATATGGAAATTTAAATTATTATATTTCATAAAATAAATAATTTTGGTAGATAAAAATAAAAATATACAGTCATATTAAAGCAAATTTTCAACAATCTCCCCAAACTCGTTCGAGTACAGATCGCCAACGACACCCACAACGAATTAACACGCGCCAATTTCTGGTCTCACTACGGCAAAAAGAATTCGGAGGATGGGTCTCTAATTTTGGACTTTAAGAAGTACTTTACGCAAGGGCCACGAGTCGGTCCTCAGACGATGGCAGGTGAGGGATTAATGTGCCGACGTCAAAGGCGAAGCTCTAGAAAACTGACCCGACTAGGGCCGCAGGGCCAATTTGTTAGATAATGAGATTAAGTGATCCCCGAGGCTACGACTCGTAAGATCTGATTGATCTGCAAGCAGCTGCTCTTGACTGATACTATTTCAAACGGTTCAGATAAGACGACTAATGCTCTCCTTAAGGCTTAAGCACTCGACGATTACTCATGCAAACCCTTCGAAAAAGATATTCAGGCTAAGCGAAAGTGGAGGGTAATCGAACATTAAAGGTGTACGTGTGGCGAAAAATGGATTTTTCGAATTCGCCGTCGATTATGTGCTTCGGTGGAAAAAGAGAACAACTTTTTTTATTTCGGTTGGTCTGTCATTTGAGAGCAAAACTGAAAGCTTCGAATATAAGCTGCTAGGATTTAAAATAAGGATAAAATCAGGCACTCTGTTCCGAAAGTCTTTATAGCCCTTAGATGTGAGGCTTTCTGCGTCCTCGCGTTTTTTTGTGTGTTGAAAATGTTTCTTGTTCCATTGCCTTGCTATATCTTTAGCGAACGTATACATTAGCAGATAAAAAAACATGTTTTTTTCAATATGAATAGAAAAAGCGATAAATGAAATGTCACTGTGTTCAGTAAACGTTGACAGGGATCAATCGTTGCCGCGGCGTTTTGTCAAATAACGTTTTACGAATACAAAGAAACGGTGCACGTTTCAAAAGTTTCACCAAAAGATTTCCAAATATTTTATATCGATTATCAATTTTACGTGAAGCGGTCGAGAAAGCAACATCTTTTATTTTAGAAAAGGAAAGATATATTTTTCTATTATTATAACTTTATATGACAGTGATTCAAATACTATTATATCGTATGATACTACTGTATTATATAATATATGCCTTATAACATTTTTTTTTCATATTTCAATCAAAATATGTTCAAGTTCCCCTGGGAAATTAATTTCGTTCCATTTTCAGCGTCGAGTGTCAAAATTAACTATTCGAAAGGTAACACAACGAATCAAAAAAATTTATCGAGTTTTAAAATGTGAGGTTTTTAACGAAAAGTTAAATTGAGTTTCGTGTACACATATATGAATATGTATGCGAAAAAGATTTTTATATGTATATTTTTCGATTTACATTGCTTGAGTTTGCATATAAATTACAAATTAATAAGTTTCTTCACTATAAAGAAAATTTGGTAAACTTGAGAAGACTACTAGTTGCAAAATTAATTATGTATTTACATTGTAAGTTTAAAAATTTTCGTAAAAGAAAAACATAAAACACTGTATACAAAAAACCTTAATGGATACATTAAAATTCCATTCTATTCAAAGTCAAATAAGTAGTTAAACGATTACGATAAAGAGGCTAATCCTTCAAATTAGAGTTTAACTAGCTGAACTAAAGGAAGTATGATTAAACAAAAAATTATTACGTAAATTACTATTACGTTAAATATTAAAATAAGAACATATTATCATATTAATTTCAGCATTACAAAATCAAGAAAGTAGAGGAAGCATCGCGTAAATGGAAGGATTTATGATTGAAAAAACTATACCATGCGTAATTTATCAAGACTCATATTTCCGAAGCGAGAGGAAAAATGACTATAAAAAGATCCCGTGATGTTGACAAATGTGTCGTACACGGTTTTTTATCATTATTACGATATCCTTCGTACTCGTGTTTTTCAAAGAACGTCTTCGATGCGAACGTTTATTTTTTACGCGACAAGGACGTTTTGCATACGAAAAATTGTGTACTCGGTTGGCGTTTATTCTTGTACAGCAACATTTCCTGTATACGTTCATAAAAACCTGAAAAGATTTTTTTTTAAATATTTGAGAGAATAATTTATTATATTATACGTAGCCAAGCACCTCGATCCACAAATTCAGTAATTACAGATTAGAAGGATCATATTTCAATTTGGTCGCTGATGTAAATCTCGATTTTGTAAAGGCAGCTTTGTGAAAACTCATTTATGATGTTTCATGAACATCAAATTAATAAAACAACGTGACAACCATAGGCTGTATAGTGCTAAAGGGTCTAGCGGAGATTTTTCATTTACAGAGTGGTCTTATGTTGGACCCGTTGGAAAAGATTTATGATGACGAAAGGGGACATATACTGTACAATAAATATTTTAAATCGTAAAATAACAAACGTATAAAGTTTTGAACCATTAAAACCATCCGTTCTAGCGAAAAGGTCGTTTTCAACACAGAACCCTCTACATCACGTGTCGATATAAAATTTCTATTGAATCGCATTTTATGCACATGTACTTTTTTTACGAAACCCAGTTCTGACTTTAAAAGTGTATCGCTTAAATATTTTATGCAGAACGGAAGAAAACTTCGGATGTTCCTACATTGTCAAGGAATAAAGGCGAGATCTGCGTCAACGGGGAAATTGAACGCATTCGCGACGTTAAATAATATAAAATGGTGCTTCATGCAAGGCTCATTGTGCGAAAAAATCTTCTCACCTCTTGAATTTTTCACGTCGAAACTTTTTCATACTCTGCCCTGAAGGGCTAAGGGCCGAGTACATTATTCGAACGGCAAAGTTGCCTTTAGTTGACCACCTGCGCATCAATCCAGTCGTGCTTGACGGCCTTCCACTAATTTGCATGTTGGCCCCAAACTTTTATACGACCGGTAAGAAAAAAAAGGTTTCTTAAAACTGAATAATTTTCTAAGAAACTCTAGATGAAATAAAACGAATAAAGAATCGACAAAGAATTCTCAAGAAGATGTTATAATAAAACATGACCGCTCGAGTTTCTTCAATATACTTTATTGAGGTAATTTTTTTATCGAAAATTTATCTTGACAAGTATGAATTTTCATATTCATATGATGCATATAAATCAACCGAGTTTTAGAATGAAGGTAAATGAAATTGAAAAATTAAGATATTTTTTCATTGAAATAATTTATCTGTATAATTTTTAAACCAGGAAAGATTACAAAGGAATAGAAATTTTAATGAAATTCTTTCATAAACATAAAAATAATAACGACAATAGACAACTTTAAATTCAAATACAATACTAAATCAACCATCATCCACTAGATGTATTCATTACTCTGAAACGTTTGTATGATACATCTAGTCAATAACCACGACCTGAGCAATAAACCGCAACCTCACAATTACAATCTATGTCAGCTTCACATTTCGATAAGATTAAAACACACAATCTAAATTATTATTACTGTCTCACTAACTACTCCACTTCAATACGAGTTTACCAAACAATTCTCATTACGCAACTCACAAAAAGCACACGCCCGGCGAAGTGCAATTACGTCGATTGCAATTCCGCAATCGTGTCGATTTGACAAAAGTCCACTTTCCTGTTTGGCAAAATTATTCATCTCGATATTCCTGATGAAAGTTCAAACCATCTACACGTTAGTATTATATTTTCCATACGAAGTTAACGGAATTGCGACCGAGTTGAGTTTTCGGTTGACGGCGGGATTTCAACATTCGTTTCGCACAAGTCTTTGGGGACGTGCAATAAGTGAGTTTTGCAGTTGTAACTTTAGCGAAACTGCACTCTAATGATACAGATTGTTATTCGGATTTATTTCAAAATAAATGAAATATTCAAAATAATGCCGTGAATTGATGGATTCTATTCCGATTGTGAAGCATCAATACTCGCACAATCACAATTGGTACACACGACTGACCGCCGCATATTTTTATTTAAGTTTATCGACATTGAAAGCTTTTACAGCGCAAATATTATTTATCATCGTTCATATGAGAGCTTTTTAAATGTCTAAAAAAACGAGATGATGTAAAAGGTATGGTTCCGTCTTGTGAAAGTTCACGAATGTATCTCGTCGAGCAAAAAATACGAAACGACGCGCTTTTCTAGTATGAAACATGTTTTATGAAGTAAGAACAATCAATCACTAAGAACTCGCTTCATTCTAGATTTTTTATAAACGGAAGGTTTTTGCGATGAAATTGATTACCTTTTAAAGGAAAAAAATAGATGGATGACATGCGTTTATGCGAAAAAAACCGCCAATAAATTTTCACAATTTTGTACATCAAGGATTTATAATTCTGAAATATTTTCCCAGACGATAATGGAAACCTAAGGCAAAACTTACTTATTAGGGTCGGCTTTTCACGCCCGAACCCTGAATGCATCCAGGGGCCATGGTCAATGTGCCAGGGGAATTATTCAACAAGATCAATTGTGGCAGATGGAACAATGCGTGAAAATTAGGGACTCGCGCTTGGCCCTTTTGTTTGAAAATTTCCAGAGCAAAAGTGGAAAATGTTTCATTTTATTTTGAGCGCGAGGTCCTGTATGGCACAATTGTTCTACAATATTCGATTTCGAAGAATGCTGTCGAAGTTCGTAATGAAGTGCTATCTAAGTAGAAAGTTGATAATACTTTTTGAAAGGAAAAGCGGAAAAGCTCTCCTGCCTTCAAGTGGCAAATTTTAATATAAGCGCTGAACACTCGGCTGAATGCACTTGATATAAAATTTTAACTTAAAAGTTAAAAATTGAATTTAACTCATAAAATTAGAAAATTAATAAAATTCAAAAAATGAAAGAGTGTAAGTATATATACACATATATATACATACACACACACATATATATACATATTCACATACACACACACACACACACACACACACACACACACACACACACACATATATATATATATACATACATACATATTTATGTATAATATATAATACCCGCAATAGACTGGATACAAAAGTCTTATGCTGGATACAAAATGAAACACAACCGTATTGTTTGCATCTGCGTCAGTTTTGTAACTAATACAAAACTTTGATCAATTCATTCAAATACAATACATATGTAATATATATCGAATTGAGTTTTGAACAATCCAATTATAAGTGACACATTAACCACAAGCCACACTCATAGATATAATATTTTTTTTAAATAACCAATATTTAAAAAAAGCACTATATCATACATAGCATGCAAAACTTTCAACAATAGAGGTGGGTTCGACAAATTTTCTAACGTCACCTTTTTGTTCGGCATGCCAACGTGTAACTGCAAATTGTACCGGCGCCGGCACAAAGCCAGGTGTGTTGAAAATCGTGCTGAAAATCGCGCTGAAAATCGACGATCCAGGTATACCAGAGCACACGTGAAAGAATGGAATGAATAGGGTCGGAATCCAAACTAACGACCGACGACGTGATAGTCCAACCGATTGCCTCTGAACTTTGGACCAAATATTATATACCAACAATAAATTCGGGGGCGAGCCGAAAAATATATATGGGTTCGAACTTGCACTAATAAATCTTCTAAATTTAACTGTTTGATTTCGATCGTTCCATTTTTTATATTCAATACACAAAAACGGAACGTTCGAGAGTTTTTTTTATCAGATTTTTAATTTGTACCATCGTTGTTTATTACAATAAGAAATTAAAGCGTCGTTGGTTACATTATTATATGAAAAGAAGTATACGCATAATAATTTTTAAATTTTTTTACAATAATTGGAACAACATTGATAATCGGCGCAGCATTTTATCGATATAAAACTACTGTCTCCTGCAATTGTGAACGATGATTCCACATATGGACAATTTTTTCTAGATCCGTACTTGTTTACGCTCTCATATCAATATCTTAAAATATCCTATTTTATTTTAATTACAGCTATTATTTTTGAAGTAGTGAGAATTTAGATTTTTTATATCCATCAAAATGATATATTTTCATTAGGTTTTTATTACTCAATAACTTAATTAAAGTCTTATAATTTTATAATTTAATTTATATCATTCCTCGAAGTTGTACAATAGAATTAAAATCAAAAGTTCCGTTCAGTTTCCCAATACTCAAATAAAGTTTCCTTAGAGTTTTTTTTATCTATTAGAAACAAAAATATTTATGATTGGTTTTTTTTTTCACTTATTTTAAGTTTATGGTATTGTGACTACTTATAAAAAATATAATCATAGTTATTGTTTACGTGACAAAGTTCAAAACCACTTTGAAAACTGAAGTTACAGCAGAAAAACACACTTTTCTATAGACGATGAAAAAACATTTTTTCAATATTTTTAGTTTTCAGTTTTTCATCAATAATCTTAATTTAATTAATATCATGCTATAAAAAAACATCCTCATATTGTAAAGTTTGTAGAAAACTTAACCGTTTCTGGCACACTTTATTTGCCGCGTCTTTTGCTAGTTTGTCGTCGCACACCCCGGTTCCCGTTGAATTGAAAAGAAAAAAATGAAAAAATGGTGCTTCGCTGATATTATTCCTAATAATCTGCTTTTCCAAGGCCTTATACTTATCGATTGAGCAATAATTGTAATTTTTATTTACTTATCTAACTTTTTCTTTATTTATCAGTAAATTTAAATTTAATTTTCAAAGATTTTTGGAATAATATGTCTCGTCGCGTACTATACTTTTAACCAATCCAGACTACTAACGAGATTCCCCATTGCCAAATTTTTCAAAGAATTGCTCAAAAATTAAACGAACACAACTAATATTTAGTTAAATTATGCCAGATTGAATATTGAATGCGTAATCATAAAAAAATCTATAGTGCATCTAATAATACGGTTAGGGACTGAATATAAATTGTAGTGTTTCAGCTTTCACAAAACGTGTCTGTTTTGATAATACGTTTAATTACGCCTCCGTTTTAGACAACGTGCTGAAGTACGCTGTGACAAAATGACCGTTGTGATTTGTATTCGCTGAATGAATGAAAAAAGTAGAAAAACCGACGTTTTATATACTAATAGAACTTTGACGGCTTACGTGCACCGCAACAATATTTAGCTTACAATTAGACTATTAAAAACAGTTCAAAAAAAAGCTCACATAGTCGCGCGGAAAATAGTTTCAAATTGGATATACATATGTATACGAGTTTTAATTTTTTTCTTTATTATTCATTATAAAACAAATGATATAAACTATAGAAAATAATAAAAATCGACTAAGGAAAAATAAATCACCAAAGTTTTAAATATTTAAGCATCGAAATATATCAATAAAAGGGCTCGAATCACTTTGTCAGAATACTCGAGGCTTTCGATAAAGATTTCAAAAACACCTCTTTCGTTCATTTTTAGATAGACATAAAATTTTAACTATGTTCCATTAACGAGATTAAACGTTCTTCATAATTAAATAATCGTAAACAACGTATTCGAAAGCATCGCCATTGAAACCGGTATGCGAATAATACTGCGCAAAAGTCTATGGTAATACAAAATATAATATTTCGACCTTTTACGACCTTAATTATTAAATTCATTGTTCATAAGAGACGCACTTTTATTAACTAAAATTTTATGACTCTATTACGCTTTTCTCGAAAATGCGAATGAATAATTGCCGAAAATGGTTCTAACAATTTTGATCCTTCAAGAATATTTTATGGATATTTATCATGAAAAAATTTTAGAAATGATTAATGTATAATTTTTATATTAGTAAATTATGTTTAATATAATATTGTTGGGTGACTTGTAAGTTGATTCTGTTAGATAGACAAAATTCAAAATTCGCATTTCCTAATTTAATAAATATTCTTTTGAATCTATTGCAACTGACAACTTTCAAGAGTGCAAACGGAATTCCGGATTTTTATAGACATTCCGCAAAGGAAACTCCATTTCTCGCCAACGCCACTAGGTTGACCTACTTGGACAAGAACAGCACTATAAAATTTCAAACGTAGCATCCGCATTTATTAGAAACTCCATATCCGCTAAGCATCGTCAAAACGGCAGGTACAAACCACATTTTCCCCCTTCAAACCATAAACAAAACCATTCACCGACCCACTCAGATATACATCAACGTACGACAGCCACGCGCCGAAGGTATCAATTTGAAACGACACGAAAGAGGCGATTCCTCTTCGGCGCGACGAAAACGAAAAAGCAGCAACTTTGATTGCCGAGCACATTACGGCCTAGTGTCCTAATGATTTTCCAATAGTGAAAACGTCGAATTATTCAACGGAGTAACGTTTTTCGGCCGAACCGAGCGCGCGATATTTAATTAAGCGCACCCCTAGCCCTCGGCCCTTTAGGGAAGATTAACGAAATAAGCTGGAAACGGCGACTCACCATCATCAATTTCTCGTACTCTTCCTCGATGACCGTGCCGTTGTAGAAGCGGTGCTCAGCCAAGATATCTGGGAAGAAGAAGCCTCTTTTGCACACGCATTTGTACGAGCCTCGTCTGAAGCCGAGGCCGGGTAGGGATTCGCACTGGAAAATAATGGTAAATTTATCTTATTAGGCCCGGTTCATTTTCAGAATAATTTTCAGCGCTACTGACTACTTAAAAATTTTAGTGAAGTTTTAATTTGATTTGGCGAAGGGGGGTTATTTGATTTTGAAGAGTGTCTGTGAGTGAAAATATGAAATGAAAAAATACATCGTGATATTATATTCAATATAAGCGCATGGGTTTAATAATGTGCTGTATAAGTTTTTCGTATTTTTCAAGCTTTTATTTTTATTTTTATTTTGTGTTCATTTCTTATTTGCCAGCTACTATAGTGCATTGGGGAAACATGTCATGACGTGTTTGTGGAAATTGTGTTGGTTTTATATATTGTATAAATAAATATAGAATAATAAAATATTTTAAATTTTTGTCGAAAAAGTTTAATAAATCAAATTGAATCACGCAAAGGTTTTATTCGTAAATAAATATAATTTTATAAATTTCAATTAGACCCATGTAGTTGAAAAAATATGGAAATACTCACTCATATTTTTATCTTGATAAACAATTTGTTTGATTAATATAAAAAAGCATTATCTTTGAATATAATATAATGATGCAATTTATAAAGAGTTCTACTATTATACTTATTGTTTCTCAAAAAAAAAAATTAATATGACGGGTTAATCATAATTTTATTTTATTAAACGAAATAAATACCTCAATTAATTATTGAAAAACAAAAAAGCGCTTTCTAGTCATTTTTAAGCTCGAAAGAGTAATGAAGCGATATCAATAATTCAGTAACTGAAAAAATTGATGCTAGTAATTTATAAAATTTATCGCATCCCGACGGGCAATCGAGTCAAGAAATATTAAAAGCACGAGCATAAATTAATTAACCATAATAAAAATAGCGTGAAAGGCATCAGATTGCTACGATGTAATTATGCGAAACATAAAGAATGATAATCTAATTGAATGAAAATAATAATTGACGACTCCTGCAACACGAAATGAAAAGATTCTTGGCGGCATTAAATTAAAACGGTGCAGGAGGCGTGGGGTTCGAGTGTTGAAATTCAACACTTCTCATCGTTTTCGTTTTCACGAAATTCGCCTATACAGCAGTATCTTTCAGACGTTAATTTAAATATAGGCGAATTAAAGCAGAACAAATGCCGCAAAGAATCAGAAATTATCAGAAATTGCTCGTCAAGCGGAATATATTTCGGAGGTATCGAAAATGCGACGAGAGGGCGAATAAATCTCCTCAAATTTGTTTGCTGTGTTCGCGAAAGGAACTTTGCAAATTTAACGCATTTCGAAAATTTCTTTGGAACGCGCCCGTATTTTTCCCACGCAATACCTTTCAAGATTTTTTTCGATGATTTGACAAGTAACTTTTTCCGGCGAAGCCGAGTTCAGGTGGGGAAATATATAAATTTTTATAGCCTACAACGCTCTCGGAGAAAGTATATTTTTTCGGGGAAAAAACGTGACCCCAAAAATTTAAATAATTTCCCGAACGAAAAAAAAAAAAGAATTTTATTACTCATCATAAATTTTATTATGTTTATATTTGACAAGAATTAGGGTACTTTCTAAAATAAAAAAAAATAGGAAGCTCGCCATGCGATGTTCGTTTCGTCGCTCGGAGCTATGAAATTAATCAAAAGGATCAGTGAAATTCGCTACAATCAAAGTAAGGAAGAAGTGTTTGTTTCATTTGAGCCTAAGCTTTTCAGATTTTGTTCATTAACTCTCCAGATTTCAGTGCTGATGATACTAATAATTTAATTAACGAACAATAACGAAATAAGGCGTAATCGTGCTACCGATATTCTTTTGCGCGGAACAACGCTCTAATTTCGCGCAATAATACCATTATAAATTTTATATATAATATATTTCCAATATAAATTTAAAATATTGAAAAAATGAACAATACTTACGTCAGTCGTCCGTTTCTTGCACTTATCAGTAGCTGCAAATATATTTAACTGAGTACTACCAGGCTGAAGAGGACACTGATCGATATCTACCCTTCTAAGATCGATATCGATCCCACTCGTACCCCTGAAATGAAAAATAAAAATTATATTATTAACACAAAATTAAATTTTAAGCACATTTTAGTGTGAAACTGTCACGAAGGATAAATCCTCAGGGGATGAAAGCCTTGCCGCGTGTGTACGTATCGCAATATCGTTTTTCGTCGACTAACTATTAATGAGCGGTTAAGTTTTAAGGCCAGTTCCTCTAAGAGCGCAAATTATTTACAACATAAACATTCGTTCAGGAAACTAAAGCCCACCGCCTAAGTAGAGTCTTAACCGTGTGGCGAGCCGCAAATTCTTCAGAGATATAAAGAACAAAACGCCCGCGTATAAAATCCCCATAATGAAAACAAATTTTCTTATCCCGGCACATCTAGCAAATTTTAATGGCGCGTTTTATGGCGCGATAAGGTAAATATTGCCGACGTGAAATTTCGCGGATGTTTATGTGGTTTGTGGGGCATTTATTTTTTATTTTTCATTTTTGACAATGCGGTGAAGTCTTGAGGTTTCGATTGCGATTTTGGTAATTTCTCGCACGTTTATTGCATGAATCGTTAATAGGCTTTTATGTGTATAATAAGTTTTTAGATGCTCACACGAGATTAATTCGTATTTGAGCACGCGACGTGTTCTGCGTAATTATTTGAGTGTACTAAACAGAAAATAACACACGATATTGACCCTGACTTCAACCTTGTGCCCTAATACAGAATATAATAATCGGAAAAAAAAAATTTAAAAACATATCTCGATCGTAAAATGCGTGATATCGGGGAACGTAATATAGAGGTTAAGGGTAAACGGCCGAAAGAAATTCACCAACATGTGGAAAACAACCACTTTTCTACGATTCTGGTTAACTGATACGACCGATACTTAACATAAATATTTCTGACCAATAGAATGAAACGTCGATATGTTATTTTCCGACCGAAACAAACGTACCTATGGATATTTTTTTCGTTTATTTCCGAGAGAATCTGATATCCAACGATTTCCAAAGCACTCAATCGGAATCAAACATTTCTAGATTATTTTTGATTCCTCTTTTACACACTTGACTGATTTTTATCAATCATCTATACTAAGCGATATAATAATGGACCGGTTATTAGAAAGATTACCCGACCCAGGTTAAGAACATGTTTTTTGAATAAAATATTTTGATTCATTAAAGGTTCCAGTTGAAAATTTTTAATTCATTAATGATCCGTTGAAAAGTAAAGCTTTTTCAAATGCAGAATTAAACGAAGTAGAGAATAAATATGGAAAACGTGTAATTATAAACGTTTCAAATAAAATTATAATAGAGAACAAAACTTTTTTGAAAATCTTTGCCTTATTTTCTTTTGCACATCCTTCGATAAAACTGCTATAAATCAATAGCCAATCAAACATACTTACTAACCACACCATACATCCCTCGACTTTACCGATCGACATAAATTAATATATTGAATATGACTATGATTATGACTTGATTATTTGACAAATATTTCAAACAATCACATTTATATACAAAAAAACTTTGTAGAATACCACCGCCCGACTCTGCACTCGCAATTCGCGTGCACGAAACGATTCTTTCCCAGACACGCTTATGTAAATAAGTTTTCAAACATAACACAAAACCTTGTACTGATTGCCACAACTTAAATTAAACGCAACGAACACACATCCGTTGCGGTTCGTTCAAGCACACCCACAAAAACCCGATGCACCATTCCTCCAGACGTCTCCGCCGAACAATATAAATATTTAAATGGACCACCGAAGGCTCGAGACGAGGTTATGAAATATACGAGTCCCGAGCCCAAGACGTCTCGGATGAAATATGTAGTAGGAAGTGTTGGAATAGTATCCGAGCGAGGCACCAGAGGAAACGACTGTCGTTGTAGGTACTGAAGGTAGCTAGTGCCTAAGCTGTGACTCGGTGTAAATGCACATTATTCAACTTTATTAATGCCCCGGTAAGAAGATGAGGACGTACTCGGACTTAATCTTGGAGCGTACGAGTTGATGTATGTGTTCATAGTTTCGGATGAGTGTCGTCTTTGCGGAGTGGAGTTTTTTTCGTGTGGAGTACAGTTGAACGGGTTTGTTGGTATTCGGAACGGTGTTAGGTAATGTTTAAGTGCGTTAGGATTTTTGCAGTATAGGTTAAGGTAGGGTGGGATAGGTTAAGTTTTTATGACTCGTATCAATATACCGTGTTTTTGTAATGGTATGAAATATTTCGGGTAATTGTTGTTTTATTGAAAAAATATGTTTTTTCGAGAATTTTCTGATGTTAAACTATTATTTTTGTAGTACAATTAACACTCTTCCCGTGATAGAAAGATTAACCATGAAATCATATAATATAATTATATGTATACTTATTCACAGTGGTGATAATTTGTTGAAAATATCAAAAATAATAGTAATATCGTTATGTGGTAAATGTAACAACATGAAAAACTAAATTATTAATTATAAGAACATTTAAAAGGTTATTAACTATTCAAATGATTGAATCGATTTTTCAGAAAATGAAATTGTGTTTTTGAAATTTATAACTTCTAAAATATAAAATTCAGAGTTCTCGAGGTATTCAATTTTTTTCTATAAAACTACTGAAAAAGGATATCATTTTTGAACGTACATCAAACAGAGATGTTCATAAGTAAATAATATAGATACAGATCATATAATTTTTATTGCGATTCTAATATGAGCCTTATAATAATACACAGACAGAATAGTTATATTATGTGCATATCTGTGTACTCGTATATGTATGATAGTTGCGAAAAGATTTTCACATATTATATTTTACAGAATAGTTCGACTAATTGAGTGTTCGTTGCGATCCGAACCTAGCCATGTAAATTGTTACGAATATGTATTGAACAGTGTCTACAGAGAAAAAGTAATTACTACTAGGACCTTTATCAAGTCCTGTTTCATATTCATTTGCATTAATTTAACCTAGTTTGTAATCGTCGCAAAGCTTTTATCGGGTTCTCAGTAGTAACAAGGGATTCCAAAAATAACGACTTTCGGTAATACCGGTATTACCAAAAAAAAATTCCCAGTTTCCGTATTACCGGTTTTTACCGTTTTTTTCCGATTATTTTTGCAATTTGAATGAGCGATTGAGAAAATGAAATTTGCGTGAAAGGGTAAGTTTTAGGATTTTATTGCTAGTTAAATTCTGGGAATGAGTTGAATGTTGACTCGGTTTTCGGCATTTTTTTATTTTTTAGCAGATGCATATGATATTAATTTTTTTTCAAATATGGTGACATTGTTTTCAAACAACGGAAGACGATACTATTTTGATAGATTCTCGGAAGAGTCTCTTCAATGATAGGGATGTTCATCAAGAGAATGGTGATCACCGAACCCTCTATAATATTATATATTGGGAGTTATTAAATTTAAAAGTTTCCTTCGAAGCATGGATTCATCTTTTCGAACGTTTGTAGACTATGAAATATGAATTAAAAATAAATAGAATATAAAATAAAAATAAATAATATATATTCGAATGAAATTAAACATTTAATATGTTTCGGTATTGACCGGTAGATTTTTTAAAGTATCGGTAATATTGAAGATAAAATATTCGCGAAAAACCGATAATACCGGTTTTGGTAAAACCGCTATTGCAATCCTTAGAATAACTACGCCGATAGCGTGCGAATAACTTCCAATTAAGTAAATTTATACAAGCGTATTTCTATTCAAATCCCACCCACCAAATGCAAGATTTAGATAAATATAATTTGCGTTGTTGTCTCCGACGATGAAGTCTTTTCAAATATTGGTTTACAAGACGAATTGTATAAAATACGGCGGCACTTGGTTCATATACTTTATTGGCGATAATAAAAACTTGATAAATAAAAAATATGTTTCCAAATCTAATAAATACCATTACCTTTAAGGGATTAATATAAATAATTAGGTTTTTGAGATGAGTACCTACGATTATTGCTTACGAACTGAAAGATTTTTTTCGTATCGTACGAAGCGCGAGACCCTTAGCGATAATCCTCTCCTATATATAAATAATATAGATAAGATTGTTTCATATTATGTAACGCTTAGTATCGTTATTTCCAATATTTTTTTGTTCGCCTTTATTAAGAGGCATCTTCGATATGAAAAAAAGGAAGCGAACTGACGTTTAATTTCATACTCTTTCATTATATTTTTTGTCTTGTTTTCCTCATTATAATGTGAAACTCCTTTTCATTTTTATTTTCGGCACTTCCAACCAGGACGAATTTCATTTTGGTCCTTTTAATAATTTCGTTCTTATTTTAACGCCGCCGAGAGACGTCGGTAAGCAACGGCACAGCAATAAAAACGAGATCAAAGCCTACCGAATGTATATGAGAACAGAAAAAATATACTCGCTATATATTTGTGTCTTTTCACACAATATACAATGGAAAAGGAGCACAAAACTGTCCAAACTCAAGAGAAAAACTGTCCCCGAAGGAGTCAGTTCTGCCGAGCCGACAAAGACCCTCAGGCAATATTTCGTCACGATTTTTTGATATATATATTGAAAAATCTTCTTCGGTCGAAATGAAATTTGCACTTCAAAAAGTAACGGAACTCGACCTGGCTTAGGTAATAACACTTTTATTTTTTTACTGCTGAATATTTACGTCTGACCCAAAGTTGGAAGGCGAGCTCGTACGATTGGAGACTTTCGCACTTTGTTTACGTGATTTTTATCTATTATATAACATAATATATTATATGTATCCATCCAAAACTTGTATTACATGGATTTGAAATAATATGGGTCAAGAAACAACCGATTATTTTTCACACTTTAACATTAAGATATATAATACATTTAAATCGTTCAGAGAAAACATACACTGGATGTTTGAATGAACATGTTAACTAGATAATGCATTAATCATCTATACCGACGTAGATAATATAGTAACGAAATAAATAAATCGCAAGTAAGGTATGTTTTATTTAAGGGAAATACAAGAAACCCAATATATCCAATTTACGCAAATTTATTTTTGGTTTAAGTATTAGAAATTTTGATAAATAAATACCGCTTGAAATATTATAATTTAATGATTTGGCCACAATGGAAATTTAGAGGTTACACTTAATAATGTCATCTTGTCCTGTTGATGAGATGATTTGATGAATTAGCCACCATGGCGACTTTGGGGTAAAACCTGTTATGAAACGTTGGTGTAATTGTATATGTGTGTACACAAATAAATAATATGTCAAGTCACTCAAATTTTGTTCATTATACGGTTTGTTTGATCGATTTAGGCGGTTCGATGTATTCTCTCGTTAGTATATACTTTTTCTAGAGATAGTGAATGTGGAATGCAGCCCTGCAGCCCTGCAGCTCTTTCTGTATAAGTTAAATGTTTTTTTATTAGTTTTGTACAAATATATAAATGTAATACATATTTTAATTTTTGTACATGTCGATGATGACGTTTTTGTGTTTCGTACATGAGAACACAGTATTATTATTTTTTTATTGCTGCAGCCACTTTGATACAAATTTTCACGAGCCGCCACTGACACCTATATATTCTCTAAAGTCTAGAGAATATATAGGTGTATGTGTATGTATTAACGACAGCGAACACTTTGACTGTAACATATGTATATATATAATATTTATATGATTTTCTCGGAAAATTTTTGGTTACGAAAAAAAATTAATTCATGCACATTTAGTGGTCAAAGTGACCAGCGTGAAACACTTTTATATTCGAGCGCATAATCTTCGCGTTTGACCGATATTCGTAGAAACAAAAAAGTGCCTTTTCTGGTAGCCGTCAATCACACATTTTAACAAAAATGTATCAGGGTTTTTTCTCCATAAAAATAATATAAGTTGCTCATTGTCAGTTCACTTCTAAAAATAAGTAATTTTATTTATGAATTCAGAAGAATTAAAACATGATTTTAAGAGAACCGTAACGAAGTCCCTACGATGCTTTAAGCTTTGTCTTCTATAGAATTATTATAAAAAAATTGGGAGGTATTTTAAAAATAAATATAATGTAAAATGAAAAAAAAAATGAAATAAATCTATGTGAGTAAAAGATTCAATAATAATAAATGCTGTAGGCCAAATATTCATACCTCCAATAAAACCTACGCCCACACACCGGATAAAAAACCGTTCACTCACGAGGATTTCTTCGCAAGGGTCCCGCAATTAGATGGACGCCATTAGCGTGCGATTTCCTAAGGGCGCATTAACATGTGGTCACGTCGAACCGCCCACCGTCCACCGCCCACCGCCCACCGGATTAAATAATAATAAAGTTAAGGGCTGAACAGACCAGGGTCCGATCGGACAAAGCCTCGGACAAAGGGACGGGCCATTAGGCGAGAAAGGAAGGTGTCGCGCTAAGGGATAGGTGATTCGAAATTGTCGGAGGATTGTTTGTTTTGCGAAGGACTCGCAATGTGTGACGAAATAGGTGTGTGTGTGTGTGTGTGTGCTTTGCGGGGTGTGTTGGGACGGGTCGGGGTCGTATTTTTGTTTTTGTTCAGTGTCGTGCGAGTGCTCTGAATGTTGAACAATTTACAAATCGTTTCGTTGTAATTAAAATTCAAATCTCGTGGAAATTTTCTGTTGGTTATTGAAAATAAATTATATTGTATTGAATATGATCAGTTGCAGGTAATAATTAACAAGTTGGAATAGTGACTGGAAAAAAAATTAGACTGCAAAAAAAATAAGCGATAGCAATATATAATATATTCGACAATCTTTAAATTTATAATTTGCTTTCTATAATGTAGTTTTAAATTTTGAAATAATCCAATATATGTTACTCCTTTCTGAAAAGAATTAAAAATTTTAATTTGCGTTGACTACTGAAACGATCATATAATCATCCAATTTCTAATCATCGATGTAGATTGTAGGTTTTGATTATGTCTCTTTCATACACACACACACACATACACACACGCACATATAT
>JAOXNN020000017.1:2393772-2431835 GCA_028571205.2 Hydropsyche betteni
GCGATTTATAATGGAACAGATTGTTTTGGGTTGAAGTGCACCCATATGGTTTATGGACGCACTTCAACCAATGTGTTCCATTATAAATCGCGCCGCGACTAATCGCCTGTGGGCGTCTGGCCTTATAGTCGTTCGGATCGCTTAAATTAGCTGTATCGAGACCATGTATACCCGAAACTCTTTTTGCACGGTTTCGAAATCATACGGTTCAAGAAAAAGAACCTATTATTTTTTTCACAATAACAAAATAAAATATATATTTTTTTGTCACAATAATAAGATCCAGACCAAGCCAGTATATTATATAATTGAAATTCGAAAACGGAAATTACAGATTTTTGATTACTTTGATTGATGTGATAACTTCATATTTTTTAACACGATAAATCTCTATAACGTACCCCCAGTGCAAAAAGAGTCTTGGGTATACTTAAAATACCATATTTCTTAAACAAGATCAATTTTTTTTAAAACATGAAATTTTAATTGAAATTCTTCGTAAAGTTTCTCCCAGACGATATTTTCTAATAGCGAACGCTTTCATAAACTTGCACTAATGAACCCAAATCTCCAAGTTTCACCATAAAACGACTGCCTCAACAGTGAAAACGCTCAAAACCAGCCGCAGTCAATTATGGCTCGGAAAAACCGAAAAACACACGAAACGGACAAAACAATTTCAACGCGTCGAAGCCTACAACACGCAAAACTCGCACGTGGCAAACACACTTTTTTGCTGTGCAAACCGACGCCGCATTTTGAATTTTGACCGCGCACGTACGCGGGCGTAATAACGCGAAACAAAAACGGCAAATCAATAATTTAAAAGAGTCGGTTTTCGGGCGGGCGGCCTGTCGCTGAAATATGCAAATTCGGCCCTGAACTTCGGCTGATAAAGCGGGGGCCCGCCTTAATGGCGGAGAAAATCCCGCTCGTCCCACGGAATGTGGAACATGACAGTGGTTCGTAAGTTTTTTGTCATAAAATAGTGTTAATGTAACGTTAAATATTCATGTTTTATTTTTATTAAAATAATATGCTCTTTAAAATGATAATGATATGTTATATGACCCTGATTATATTTTGAACGACCATATTAAATACAACGCGAAATGTGTTATGTAGAATGCGTGTGTTGTGTGTTTTCAAATTGTAAATTTTTAATGGATGGATTTAATATTTATTGAAATTCATAAAATGGTGGTTCAAATTTGGCAACCCCATTTTGAACCGCTGGGATACGGGGTTGCCATTCCGCAAATGACCGCAGACCGCCGTTAATATTGAATTAACCCGTTAACTGTATACAGCACCGATTACCTGCGAAAAAGTGAAGTTTTTCCTGTGATTCAAACATTGCAGCGGTTCATGATTTTCTTATTATTATTTTTAAGTATTGATTTTGATTTTTGAATCATTAATCAACGATATTTTTTTGTATTTTGTTTAAAAAAAGTGAAAATAGATTTCAAATTATCATCGGCTCTAATATATTATAATTTGATTAAAATTCGATCAAATCAAATTCTCATATATTTTACTTAACATTAAATTTAATTTTCGTCCATTTTTCATCTCATAGCACGTGCATACGATAAAATGTCTATATCGCCGAATAAAATTTTTCATTTCGTGAAAAATTCTCTCAAATTTTCCGCCCGTAACATTCACACGTATCTAAAAACACAATTTATCTAAGAGCGAACAACGAGAGAAAAAAAAAGATACAGTTTTCTCGCGCGAACTTCTCAGAGTAGAGTTCAAATATATGTTTTCTTATGTCATAATGAATCGGGCTTATTTACAACGAACCAGCGAGCTATTTGCACAGCCTTCACGAATTTCAGAGCTTTCAGCAGCCATTTTAGAGGCTCGAAGACGAATGGCCTTTCAGCCAAATTAATGCAGCTCGCTATGGCAAATACGTCGTTTGCCGCAAGTTTGAAAAGCATTCGGTGCATTCCGCTAGTGAACAATTAACTATGCACACATATCATGCATTTCAACGATAGATTCATGGCAAATTTTTGCCTAAGTGTCCGTTATATTATGTATAAAGGCTGTATGCTCGTTTGTTAGAGGGGTATTTACGCGTCATGTCGTGTTGTCGAGTGTCTGAATGAAATTCATTTAAGTGACAAATTACACCATTTTCAGTCGACGGCTAGGCCGTATCTAAACGAGACGGCAAACAGTCAGGATTAACTGCTTGCAGTTCACATCCTTTTACATTTTGTTTATGTATACTTTCTTGCTTTTTTGCTCGCAGGGACCTTAAGTCGTTAGTAAACAAGCTAAATTACTCACAGACAAAAAATAAATAAAGTTCTCAACTTAAGATTGTAGCGAATATCAAAAGGCAACGACCATAAATTATATGTCGCAAAGTTGTCTCGACATCTATAAAACAATTAGCCGCACAACAAACGCAAATTATTAAAGTTACTTTGTTAAGAATTAACTTACACAGAATATGATACTATGAAAATATTGAAGTGACTCAAGCAATATAATTTATATATAAAAAATGATATATATAAAAAATTGCATATGCGGATTACACGTGTTCACTTTTACCACCATCATACCAACATAATGGACTCTCACGTTGCAATTTTACCACGTTAAGCATTAACCACATATACGTATATTTCTTTCCCGATATGTAGGTCACCTCGTAACGGAAGCCTTCAGACTTCGGAAGACCAGGTCCTCGTCGTCCGTGACCATTATCGACACCATTAATCCGACATCAAAGCTAAGGGTTCTGTGTTTTATGTGAGCGAAACACTTTCTACATACACCCGTCGAACGACCGTAGTTTCAGTTCGAACGTGAACGATGCGAGAGTTTCAACATTAAACTTGGGATGCGGTTAAGCACTGTATACATATACCACGTAGAATAAACAAATTTTGTGATATATTATATATGCAAAACAATCAATATCTCATTGTACAATTCAAGCTTATAACAAACTATCTTCTAATACAGATCGGATTATATAGTCTCGTAAAAAATTCGTAATGACAAAGCTAGATTTCTCTTTTATATTCGGTATAATCTTTTCATATTTCAGAATGTACGTTTATATGAAAAAAGAACTTGACTTTTATCATACAGATTAGATTAGATAGAAAGGACACGAACCAACAAAAGAACGCAAACTGCGTCGAACGCTTTTAGCATTTTTTTTTTTGTTTGCTTTCATTGTGCAATTTCAGCGATACGAACGAAAAAATCACACCGTCAAAATATTTGTATTCGTCTGCGGTGTTAATATCACGAGACCTTTTTCAACGGTAATTTTTCCAGCTGAGAGGCCAACCCTTGCACCGGTGGTAAGTGGAGGACTCGTTTTTCACACTTTATCATTTCCCATTCAGATGGAAATTCGAGACACGAAACTCCCCTTCGGTCGTTGCGAGAGCGACAAATTTTCCGCGGAGTCGACTTCTTTTATTCCCAGCGAAAAGGTGTTTTCCAGAAGTGACGAAATCGCTCAAACTCTACCACCAACCGCCCACCACCGCCCACTGACATCATTCCACCCACGCGACGCTCATTCATTGAATTTTCCTCTGTGAAAAGGGTATGAGTACTTGTTTTGAAGCGCACGCGCTCAAGTGAGACTCTGGACACGTAAAATATACGAAAGTCGTGTCATGTGTAAGAATTGATTATATAAAACATCACAAAGCATAATAAAACCCAGTTTTATATGAAAATATTTACATTTTCAAGAAATATATATTGTATATACTATGCAATTTTATATGAAAGAATTACGATATTTATGAAAAAATATGCTGAAAAAATGCTATATATGATATTATATAAAAAATATATTATAAATAATGCGTTAATACGTGTACTATTAAAAAGTTTTATTTAACACTAATGGCGGTATTTCCATCTAGTACCATATACTAATCATAATAGGATATGTTAATTAAATTAGCATCATCAACATCGGGGATATGTGTAGAAGAACAGATATCATATTAAAAATTAAAATGATATACAATATAATAGTATATATTTTATATCGCGGAAATTATTTCGTATATAAACGAGAGTATTTTCGTATTAAACTATTGTTCAAATAGTTTTCTGTCAAATTATATACCTGATACTACTTTGATTATCAAATAACCAATTGCAAATATTCCATTAAAGTCAATAGAACCGCATCCTCATAATTCAATCAATACACAGAAAACCCTTAGTTCGAAAATCACTGAACTACCCGACCCAAGCACGCACAACACCGTAAATTTCAAAACAAACCTCAACCGAGTACATCGCCATTATCACCCACACAAAACACAATTTGATAACAACACGAACGGATCCGCCATCGCAACGAGCTAACTAACAAATTCGCGAATGCGCTTCTAGGATTCCGGCTTTGCGCCATTGTTCGACGAGATACGACACCAAACTTTGAACTTCCACATACATAATATGCGGGAAATATATTGGATTCACATGTGAATCGACAAGCGGAGCACATTCGAGCCCTAGGCGTGGCGGGATGATTTGATTAATTTGCACCGCATTGTGTCGCCTTTGTGCCTCGAGGTTCAATCTGACGTTCCCCGAATGATCTAGAGTAGTTAAATTTGCGAACGCGTTCTATATTCCGGATGTATTATGTGAGGAAAAGTCGGATCGAAACTCGCAATCTGGACAAAAGCGAAAATTCACAATGAACAGACCATAACTTAAAAGGAAATATTATAAATGATCTTTCAATAGGGACGCTTGAAATTTGTTAGGTTATAGTAGTCATGTTGTTAAAGTGACATCTATCAAATTTATTATCAATTAATTAATAATGTACGGAAAATCACCATCGAAGGTTGAACAATGAGTGCAAATCATCAAATTTTTCTGTATATTTTAAAATCGATAATAATCATTGAATCATTTCGAAAGTATTTTACTGAAAACCATTCATCTATGAACATTGAAACGTGAGACGTTTGTTTCGCGTCATAATCGGTTATCTACGAATATTGGGAGTTTTGCATCTGAACTGTCCGTATATTGTGGATATAATAAGGTAATATGAACGTGTATGCGAGAACGAGTACAGTGTTACAACGGTTTGAGGTTAATTTCATATGACTTCGAGAATTATTCATGGCTGAATCGACGCGACTGTCGAAGTCGAGTTAATAACGCCTCGGCGCCGCGCGGGTTAATTTCGAAGGCTCTTATTAAAAGCGTATCAAGCTTTTAGTTTGTGCTCTAAAGTGCCAAACTGGGCCTTAAATTTTCGTAAAAGTCACAATAAGTTCGGGGTTTTTATGTCGGATAGTCAAAGAGAGGAAATTGAAAATAATGAATTTCAAATTAAATTTGATTTTGATCGTACCATAGACATAAAATAATTCAAATAAAACTATCGATATTTTTCTTTCAGAGTAAAAGTAAATTAGATGTTAATTATTTTATTGATAAAGCAAACAATATCTTATTTGTTCTGAATCACAATCAAGGAAGCTTATATAACCCACAATCCGTTGTATAAATAGCAAAATAAAAGATCATAGAAGGTTAACGCGAAAAATATTGTTCACATATCAATTTATTAGCTTATATTATTTGCAACAATATATATTCATGAAAAAATATCCTAAAATATTAAGACTTATAGTTAATACAATATAAATTTCACTTTCGTTTCATCAACAGAAAAAAATGACTCTAGCCTACAATGAACGAACAATAAAAGATTTTTTCCTCTAAAAATAGAGGATAATCACTGACGTGTGATGAGGCCAAATACGAGGTCCATTTCGTACATTTATTCGTATTGGACACGAAACGTCTCGTTACAAACGACTAGTCACTGGAAAAGCGTTTTTCCCTCATACTCACATACGGAGCCCGATTTCTATGTAAGAAAGAACACACTCGGAATATTAACGGCACGATGAAAACGTGCCCCGAAAAACACAATAGCGTAATAATAAGGACACGCAAAAGTAATAAGGCGAAAATGGAAAGAAAAAAAAACTTAAACGAACCCGTAACGTGATCTAGTGCATATTGAGTAATGACGCGACCGAGTTTCCTAACGACTTTTCATCTAGAATGTGTGGAAAATTTTACATGATTTACACCGTCTAAGAAAACCCTAATTTAGTATTCGAGGCGTCGCAGTCATAAAATTCTCTTCCTGTTATTCTCAACATTAATTCAGGTCGTGGTATGTGAACTTTTCAACCTTCCCCGCATAACCAAAATTTATCTGGGTCAAAATTTGGATTAGATTTTTATTTTCATATTAGAAAAAATATATAGGATGTCTTCAGAATAAGCGATGAAAATAAATCATAGAGAAATTCGCATACATAGTGTTGAACAAAAATACGCATAAAAGAATTGGACAGTAGAAAAAAGAACCCAGAGAAAAAAAAACGAGCGCGAAAATATATACGCTCTTGCGTCTTTAAATCATTGAACATTATTCTTTTCGTGCTCCGCGCCAAAAAAAAACCTTTAAAAAGTAGAGGAAAATGCGAATAAAAAGACGTTAAAATATTTAAAAAAAATGCTTTCCAACGCTATTATGAAATATGTTTTAGAGAAACGAAGTGCGAAAATACTTCAGAAGATCGATTCTTTTCGTTCATTTTGAATACGCAGTTTTTTATAAAAAGTGACATGTGATTTGTATCTGATGAGAAACGAAGATTGCATATTCGGAATCGTAATAATATTTTACGAAGAAACTTGCGTAAAAATTCGGATTTTCTATAGAAAAAGAATACATAAAAAAAACATTTAAAAACGTTACATCGGAAAAAACCACATATTTCAATCAAAATATCTCAACAACAGATTCATCACAAAAAAATTTAATTACTTTTCAAAAAAACAAAACCTTCGATCCGATGAAATCCGTTCCGGAAACAAATCGCTTAGTACGCCTTTCGCGTTAACGACTCTTGCAAACTACGTTTAACGGCGAAAAGTCAACAGTTTCATTCGCCCGTTAAGAGGCGGTCGAGTGAGGTGCACCGGTGCTTGTGGGCTAATCAAGTTATGAATAGATGGCCCTAATTAGGCCAATGGTTGAACATCCCTGACCGGACACAAATGTACATACGCGCAAATCCATACGTACACATATTATATAATCTGGATTATGAGCGGATGACACATCGCATGATTTGGAGCTTGTAATGGACGATTTTCAATTCAGACGATGTGATTGTGTAATAGGTCGTTGTCGATTAAATTAATATTTATGGTCATTAAACGTATTAGTCTTAATGATGTGGTAATTTTCGTAAAATATGTACACTTGTTGGGCTTTAATATAATTTATGATCTTACGCTGAAAAGGACGACGAAAAAATTAAATATCACTTAAAAACGAGGCAAAATGTGAAATTAATCACTTAAGTGCTTATTTCTGTACGAAAGAAAAAATCGTTTTACGAAGGGAAAAAAATCTCCGAACGTTCCATATCAATATTTCGGAACGATACAAAAAGTAATCGGCGAACATTAACAATTGCGATCGAAACATTTTAGTAGAGAAATTTCGGGTGAATTATTGTTATCGCTTTCCGCATTTTCCGATTTCCGCGGTAAATATTTTCCATTTTTCCGCAATCGAGTCACTCACTAGCAACGAACACAATATGTTCAATGGATTCGCACAGAAGCGAAAATGTCTATATTTGATACAAAATAAAAAAAGGATTCGAATATATAAAGCGATCATTAAAATATTTAAATGAGCCCTTGATTTTTGCGTCGCGTCTCACAAAAAAAAACTCATTTCCATACTTGGACGCGTTTTCATTGTGTAGCTCAAATATCACAAAAGAGTGTAATTTACTGAAAAGATGAATACGAATTTGCAAAATATAATATATAAACAGTTGCGTTTCTTCTCAATATTGACGGTATACAACTTTATTGAGATTACGAAAAGAAGATTTCACGTTTCAATCTAATCTTTAATTTATACAGTAATTTTCATAAAAAGAAAAACGTGTTATTAATTCAGCAATTTTGATATGAAATATGTTAATCGCAATAATAAATTATTCATGTGCAAAAATTATAATAAATTTAAACTTAAGTTAGTGTTTGAATAATATTTTATGAATTTTTTTTTTTGAAAATAACGTAGACTCAAACGAATCCATTTTTTAGAGAAAAATTAAACAATTTTAAATCAAAAACGTTCTTTGATGAAATTTCTCTATTCAATTATTTTATCCTTTATATAGAACATCGAGCGCAGCGGTCAACTCGCCTACTTTAATTGAAATGACTCCACCGGGAAAATCAAATCGAGAAGGTTCCCTTTTATCACCGCGATCCTGTCCAACGTCCAAAAATTAATATAACAAATCCAGCGCAGCTAAAAATTTCCACCGCCGTCGCAAATTTCCGAAAAACCACAGCACGTCTGAACTTCAAACGGACACTGTCATAGATTTTTCGCCATTTCAGTGGCGATTTTGGCGCATCGCTCGGTTACGTGTTACGGGGTCGCGACCCAACTGGGTCAAACTGGGCGGCCCAACTGGGCCAAAGTGGGCCCCGGCGTCGGTTCTCGCCGTTAAAATGTGGAATTCGCTTTTGCGAATCGCCATGCTCTTGTTTCGTATGAACTGTTGTATAATAGTGCGTTGTGAAGCGGGCGAGAGTCTGTGTTTTGCGGACGGCAGGCTTTTTTTTTTCGCGAAACGTTTAGCCTGGATTTGAATACGGTGAGATAACGTTTGCGTTTACGTTGCGGTATATATATAATGTTCGTTATAAATATATTTGAATATTTAAAATTGAATCAATCAAGTTTTTGTTGTTAAAGCTTTTATCGTAAGACTGAAAAACTTGGGCAAGGCACTAATATGACTGAAGTACAAATTAAAAACTTTATTTTTCAACAACATCGCAAAATTATTTTATGTTTTCAAATAATTTAAAAGTAACATTTCAAAGTATAAATATACATAATTTTATAATATTTTGAAAAAAATTCAAAAGAACAATAAAAATATTTGAAAAAAATTATACAACAACCCAAAACCACGCACGCATCGCCATAAATTCCAATCCAATCAATCACACAAACACACACCATTCAAAATCAAAAGGCACAAACCCAAATCGACCACCATAAATGCAAATCCCCAAACAGAACCCCGCGAAACGACAAAGCACCCCAAACAAAGCGCTCTTTCTCGCGCGCAATTTGAATCCTCACGAGAAAGACCACCCGAACCGGAAGTGGCCCATTCCCTTATTCCCCCCCCACCCCTTCCCCGCGCTTAGTTCCGGTTCCCCGAGTCTCTTCTTCCGGTTCTAGGTCCGTAATGTGCTTATGCACGCCGTTACGGAAACGACCGGGCTGAATAAATTAGTGGATTGGTCATGATGCATATGTGCTCGGTTTCTGGGCTGCATTTCTCTGTGCGGAATATGAAATTAATATTTTAAGCCGTCTTGCTTGGCCTGTTTTGTGTTTGTGAATAAACTGATAAATAGCTGTACGTTTGGAAAATGTCGGAGAATTTTATTTAGGTGTTTTGGGGTTTTTAATATGCGTTTGAATGTGTTCACACTTTATCGACCAGGGATGCCTATTGGCGTCCTCAGATAAGCACAACTTTGTTGTTCAAAAAAAACCATGATTTTTTATTTAAGCATCGGAATTTTTAAAACCTTTTAGTTTCATAACTATGTTTTCAATTAAGAAAATTAAACAAAAAAGTGAGATTTCGTGCGAAAACGTACGTTCGATAAAATGTTTTGTATTTTTTGCAGAGTTAAAATGAACTAGTTTTGATATAATAATATTCAAAGAAAAGTGTATTGTATTTTTTAATTAAATTTCAATATGAAAAAAAATTTAATGCTTGGAAAATAAAATATCGACAAAAAAAATGTTTTAAAATATTTCGAACATGTTTTAAATTATCTACTGAATATGGAAAATTCTACAACATTGAAAATAATATTTTTCTTTGGAAAATAATTACAATTTCTATAAAGAACTATTTTAAAATTATTGACAACAAACTGAACAACGTCACAAACGTATATAAACAAAAATATAATAATATAGTATAGTATAACATTTTAACCCAAAAAAACCAAAATTTAATTTCTACCACATCAAATTTTTAACCAAACAACATCGCGGTTAAAAATATACGAAAAAACTCACAACATCATATAATACAAACTCGCAACATAAGCAAGCACCCACACGCAACATATTCGAAAATGATTTGAAAAATTCATTGCAAACACCGATTTCAATTTCCGCAAATGCTCAAAAGCGAACGCGCCTCCGCTCGAAAGGACATTAGTCGAATTTTCACCGAGAGATTTTCCGCACCGCGTTTAATTCAACGTGTGAGCGAAAGAAAACGTTTTCGGCGAAAGTCGTCGGCGATTTTCCGCTTATCAATTTCCTGTGCTGCTTTTCTGAAAAGCGAACGTCGAACGCTTTATTATTATGAAAGTTTTGACGGGCCGTACGACCGAAGGCGTCTCGACTTTTGTTTGGCGAAACTTCGCGAACGCGGAAAATTCCCGCTCTTTTGTCCGTCGGAAGATTTCGCTATTAATTATTATTAATATTGGAGGATTTGTCGACGTTTTTGCTGTACTAAGTAATGTCAGTGTCACCTATTTTGCGCATATTGTTCGAGCGTATTTAAGTAGACTACTGACGTCGAAAACAACGTTTTGACTGATCGATCCAAGTATTATACTTTATATCACTATTAAACTATGTTTCATAATGGATTCCACAATTTTTTGACTTAAAAATAAATAAACATTGTAAAACTATGTAACATTGACCATCAAAATTTTATTTTTTATTTCTATTTTATGACAATAAAGGAAAAGTCAACACTGATAAAGTCATATATTTTTTTAAATCTACTATCAGTAAGAATAAGCTCATTTGATATTTTATCAACTTCAATATAAGTATACTGAAATATTTATTTTTTAAAAAATATTGAATATTATACAGAAATTTTTATAACCAGAAATAACTTGATTTTCTCACGATAACCGTCTGAAATCGAATGAGAAAAAAAATCTAAAATATTTCCCATGCATCTGAATATCAATATAATCACAATATTTGATAGGCGACCTTTAAAAATAACCGACTTTTCGCCCTTATACATAAATTCGACCCTTTTCCAAATTCAATAACACGACATTAGACCGTCGCCGATATTCGCGCGCACATTCGTCAACAACATTTTTATTTGCGCACATACGCAAATTCTCAACAACCGAACACACATACACAAGGGCATTGGCAACCGCGCTTTTCATAATAAATTTTCCTAACGAAGTTCCTCGTAAAGGTTCGGCTCGCATGAATGCGAGAACGTTTCGCCTTAAGAGAATTAAGCGGGCAATTTCACGTGCGGGTAGAGCCGAATCTATCGATATTAATGAGATACTCTCGCGCAGCGAAAGATAGTACATAATTCAAACGCTATCTTGTTTCGTGTTGAATATACGGGAAAATAAACTCGATTGTGTTTCGGGGCACCGTTTGATCGCCTAAATCTCGATCGTGTACGAGAAAATAATAATGTAATTCGATAAGAAAACAAGAGGAGATGCCGTCTCTCCCGTGTGTGCTTTGCATGGTGGTCGACTTAAAAAATCGATGAGCTTGGTTCAAATCGAATTTCGAATATATTTTCAATATAAAGCGTATCGATAAAAATAAAATTTTGTTGTAAAAGAAATTTTGAAGATTGTTTTTCGCAAAATATATATGTATAATACAACGTATAATTTCGAAGAAAATATGAAATTCTCTTTATAAAAATATCAAGTTTAATATAAATAACTGAAATATCTGATGTGAATATATAAAATCATTCTCAATCAAGCATATTTTTATTTTCATGATATAAGAAAATAAAATAAAAAGTCTTTCTAAGATATTATATTTTAATGTTTTCGATATTTATTATTGAATAAGGGCATAATTGAATTTATTAAAATGGGAAAATTTTAAAATGTATATAATATAAATATAAAACTCGATTTTAAATTTCACAGAAAGGTTGCTTCGAGGACATCTCCATTAAAGCTTTTCAGTTAAGTGAAAAATCAAATACCTAAGCTTCATTGTAAAAACAGACCAAGTGAAACAAGTAAAAAGACCCAAAAGAGACGAAGACAAAGAACCATTAGACATCAAAATGTTTATTATATTATTATATATTCTATATATACACTTTCAATATCAACCCCCGCATATTTTGCTTGCTACGCCCGAAAACGACTGATATATTGAATTACGCACAATTTCACAATAAGTTACGATGAACATTTTCCGAACCAAGATCGATTATGTAACATTACACGAATAAATAAAAATTTAACATAGATGTTACTTGACAACGTCAATACTTATTTTCTAAAAATGATCCTCAATTTATCACGGAAATATGCAGTACAATTCGTTTACCATAAACAATGCAAGAAAATGAAAGAATTTAATTTATTTATATAATTTCAAATAATGATATAATAATATGCGTTTATTTTTATCTATGTGAAAAAAAATTAAAAGGATAAATATTAAAAAAAAAAAAATTAAATGTGCATAAAATAATACAAAATAGAATTTGTGTATCATACAATAATTTTTCAATATTAAATTAAAAGTCTCCCTTATGAAAAAACATTCGATAAACTTTAGTACTAGTTCAGAACATCGCATAACACATTTACGATTACTCTCTCGTTTATTATTGACGAGAAAGTCAGGCGGTGCAAACTGTTACGACGCAAAACAGTACACGGCCAAGGAAGGCCATGAATATGCGAAACTCCATAAATAATTTTCGCGCAAAAGTGCTCAGTCACTGTTTGGCAACGTTACCCGATAAAGCGGAATTTGTGTCAAAAACGACTGCACTACAAAACGACAAGACCGAAAAGCGAGCCAAAACTGCGTCCAATCAAATAAAAGCCACGGAAAAAATAAACATCGTAAAAACAATTAAAAAAACAACGCCGTAAAGGGTTGCATACATAACACGTGCAGTGTCCGAATCGATATCGCCGTGTTGGGAAAACGGGTCAGGACGGATGTGTTGAATTTCCGCGGAAAAAAATCGCTTATGAAAGTAGATATTGAATGGTTAAGGAATAGACTAGGAATGATTTTCGTTGATGGTTGTTTTTCCGGATTTTCTGAGGCGATCCGTACCCACCGTACGCACGAGCGGTTTCGTACCGCGTAGATTTTCCTGGCAAATTTTCACGACGGGAAAACTTTTCGACCGGAACGAAGGAAATTTCGACGGGTGGGAATTCTCGGTATTTATTTTATGAGGAATGCAAATTCAATTGGACGAGTCTGAGTTTTCTGACGTTTTTCGGATTCGATGTTTTCAAATTAGAATTGATTTGGGTATTGAACGATAGGAAAGTCATAAAAATAATTTCCGTTGAAGATCATTTTACCCTTTTTATAATTTCAAACATATCCAGGGTTTCATTATTTTTTCATGTTGAAAAATTTAGGTATATTACATCACATTACCATCTATATAACCAAACGCTTGTTTATACATAAAATATTTGAAAAAGTATTCAAAACTCCACTCACATTTAAAATATTTGATTTTTTTCAAGTCATATACTTAACGAAAATTAAAAAATTTACATTCTGTGCATTCAACATATTCATAAATTTCATAGTTTGCTAATAGCCTATTTAGAAATTTGTCTTTTTTGATGACACTGTATGAATTGAGACAAAACGAAATCACGAAAATTGTTTTACGTTTTACATTTTACAACACTTTACACCATTAATCTTCGAGACATGCTAAAACAAACAAAAGCTATTCGTACACCACCTTCAGTTCAAGACAACTGTCATCTAACACGTGCACAAATTCTAACAGAATAAACATTTTATCATTAAAAGGAACAGTTGAGTAGTCGTAGTTGTCACTGCTACGTGTCACCGAGAAGACAAGGTGATTTTCGCAACGAAAAATTGCGACGAGCTTTTCCAAAGAAAAATAACACGAAAAAATGTATGAAAAATATATGATACTAGCAAAAAGCACTGTAAGAAAGTTTGAAAAACGCTGGATCCTCCAAGGATGCGTCACGTACGTACAAAATACACTTTTGTGTGACGTGACGAAACAAAACACATAAATTCGTATACGTGACGGAACCGATGAAACGTGTGTTAATTGGTGCTGAAAACGTTTTATCGCGTAGACGTTGAAAATGCGAGAGTTTTATCATTTTTAGACGTGAATTGTTTTTCTGATATTAATTTACGTTTTTTTTAAATGTGCTATAATTATGATAAAAGAAAACCTTTCATTTCCAGGACTCCGAAATACGAATAGTGTTATTTACCATGATTTTTAAAGAATTGGAAAATAGTTTTTGTCACAATTGATTAATACAATTTAATAAATAAATATCAAATTGAATAATTTAAGATTCAACTGAAAGGCTTGTCGCATATTAAATATTCTTGGAATTAAAAATTTTGAAATTAAATACTTAAAGATTTTTCTAGTGAAAAATAGTTCAGAGTATCATTGTTATTTTTCATTTTTATTTGCATGATATGTCTTAATTGAATTTCCAATTTTTCTATAAAAATAATTGAATATTGAATTATTATCAAACAAATAAAAAATAAAATTATCCAAATCAAAATAACTTATTCGCACATTTAACTCAGAAGAATGTTACAAAGAATTTCAATATAATATTTTGCGTAGACGGTAAAAAATCGATCTTGTATTGAAATAATATGACCTTAAATAATATATGATGAAATATGAACATTTATTTAATTATGAAGAATATGACAAACGATAAGTACACTAAGCAATTTAATATTGACACATGGAGAGATCAACCTCAACGACCGAACATAACCACACTACACACCACGCACCGGAAGGTCATATCGATAAACACATCAAAAAAACCGATCTACAGCGACAATACAAAACTGATCGACAATGCAAATCGCGGACACAATCGACAAGAGAACAAAACACTCGGAAAATGACGATGACGATGATTTTAAACTCGGAAAATCTAAGGAAAAGTGAAGAGGCGCGTCGTAGAGGCGCGAGCGTCCCGAACGCGACTGACGTCGGGATACGTCTGGACCGCTAGGGACTTTCGTCGGACAGGGACGCGAATATGGAGATTTTTCCTGGGAGAAAGGGAGGGAAAACCCAGCATGGCGACTGGAACGTGTCCCGGCGTGGGTGAGAGAGATCGACGCGCGCAACCAGCCGCTTTCCGACCACCCCCGACGCTACTTTTCCGATTTTCCGACCTTACGAGACGAATTCGCGCTGATGCCGTCCGAAGGCGATTGACGATGAAAAACATGAAGGAGAAATATTAATATGTAAAAAATGCGACGGAAAACTGCCATCTAAATGTATTTTTGATGGAAAATCGCTGGCGGTGTGGGAAAATCGGGTCACCGCAAGAAAATGTGCGTGCGGTTTATAGGTTATGCTTTTGACAGTTCGTCCGATGTACATACTGTAATGCGACGACGGGAATGCGCAATGTTAAGGGCTTGTCATTAGTGCTCGTTTGTCGTCGATGTAAACTCAACTTACGACCTTGTAATTTTTATTTGTATGATAAAAAAAATATAATTACTTAAATACAGACTATTTTCGGGGAAAAAATAATATTTACGTTGTTAAATTCTATAAAATGAGTCGAATAACGATGAAAAGGTATTATTTTATTCAGGTTCTCGTGAAAACATTTTCTTTGATATTAGAAACTACTATAATAGATTTCAAAGACTTTTTCATAATACGTTTACCCTTAATATTATATACTAATTTTATTGTTTTTATTTTTAATTAAACGTGAAACAGAAGTTTTTTTAGAAATTAGTCAAAAGGATACCATTACTTAATAACATCTATTTATTCAATTTTCACAAAAATGTTCTAATATATTTTTGAAAAAAATATAAACATACCAAAAACATACGAAACACACGCGAGTGTGGATAAAAATATTTGATCCAGAATAATTCAAGCCTGCTAACTAAAAAACTAACTTTTTTTTCACAAGTTCCGATTCAAAAACACACTGTAATATATCGTATTTGTCACAAATATATTCCCAGAGGACCAAACACGTTAAGCTCACCGAACAACGCGAGCCCACTATACACACATAAAATACAGATGAAAACTCTTACCTGTAACAAAATAAAATAAAATTAAAAAAAAAAACATGAAACGTTTCCGTTTAAAATACAAAAAAAAAGTACAATCGACCGCGATGCGAAATTCAATTCAGTCAAAAGCCGTTTTTCTAAAACGACTAAATAAAAACGAAACCAGGGAAAATAAATGCTGAAAGCGTCAACTTCTATGTAAAGCAACAGTATAATTTAGTCAATTTTTTCCCGGAATGCGAAAAACAGAACGAATAAAACGAACGGATTTATCATCCGGAAGATTGATGACCCTTGGACCGGTGGATATATCAATTTAGCTCATCTCCAATGTTTCAAAGGCGTGCACAGTTAACAAAATTTGTTACTCATTTGGATTCAAAATATTATTATATATTTTTTTATTTATAAATAGCTTCGTGCACGTATTTCATTACTGCTTTAGTTAATTCAAATGGATTGAAATCGAATTGATTGACGTTTGCTATCAAAGCGGTGCATTTTCAATTCGTTCTCGATTTAGATTGGCAGGTCAGTTAAATTGCATTCGGTTTATTGATTTGAAATTATTTTTTCGTATATCGTTTTGCAATGCATATGTGATCGAAATTCAACTGGATTAACAAAATTGCATAACAATAGCTTGGAGCAGAGGTGAATTTTCCATATAACGATTTTAATCAAACGAAATAAAATAATGTTTTAATTAACTCAATACTCGAGTCCGCGTATTTTTAACACTAAACTATTTTGATTTTATTTACGAGTGTTCAAACATTTTATGCATTCCGAAAAAAATACTATAATACAAATTATGTAAGTTTGACATAACATTTAAACTGACCTCATAATTGATCATTTAATCGGTGATTACTCATGTCAATTTTCTTAACATTATGTGCATATTTTAGGTAAATATATTGCAAAAGTTATTCATGTGGCCAGTTAAGATCCTATATTCTGCATCTGTAGATCAACATAGATTTATATGTAAACTAGTTTGATGTTTGACTTGGGGTTAGTTAGTATTTCTTATACAGTAAATCTGAAGCAGAATAAACACTGTATGTCATTCATTAATTCATAGCACATACTAGTTATTGGTTCACTCTCATTAAAATGCATATCGAACGCACATATTCAAATCGTCAGAATAATTATATGGTTCTTAGGTTATTTTTAAACGCTGAAAACAATAATCACTATACCATCACATTTCATAGATTTAACACATATCTGAGATTGTTAATTCTAAATTACACAAACTTCAGAAATAGAGAATCCCTAATTCATCTAAAACCATACGACTATCACTAAGCAGACCGACTTAGTTGAATACCACCAACAATAAGTTGAATTGCAACTTCCGCATTTACATTTAATTCCACGTTCAATAAACGTCGGCGAAACTATTACGACAAACAGTTTTCCGGAGGGCATATAGAACACCGAACCGTAAATACTCATCAAATACAAGTACATACAACATATTAAACGAAAAATAAATACGACGAACGCATCTTATTGATACGACCCTTTTGCGAGCGCCAAGGGACCACTACAGCGGTGCCAAACAATAGAATTTTTTTTACGAATTTCATATATAATTACGAATACAACAACCAACACAAAATTGAATTTGCATTCCATAAAATATCGAAAGCGTTGTCAAAGCAAAATTTCCCCACCCCACAAAGGCCTCGCGGGCACAAAGTTGGGTACCCATGGATTCCTCTACATACGTATATATCAGATGTGGCGTCAATACGCGATCACCATGGAAACGGCGTCCTTGTCCCCCATTGAGACGACGTCCCCGACGATGACCTGGTCTCCGCGAACAAGGGCGACAAGCCGTCTCCATTACGATAGAGCAAGTTTGCCATATCGTGACCGATCTACATGTTGGAAAAAGCAAGCGAATATATATACCTTTATAAACTCTTAACGAAAGAGCTCGTATTTTTGATGTTTATATAAAAGATTTTTCGGCCTGAACTCCTAGACTGCTAATTAATCAAACGTCAAGTTTCATTGAAAACAATCCGATTAATTAATACGAAATAAAAAATATCGAAAAATTAATACAATGAAAATAGAACATAATAGAAATACATAAATTATTCATTCCAACAATTCAATTTAGTATTGTTGTACGAGTATGAATCCCAAACGTGAAATGCAACGTGCATCGAAACAACTACAATTATTATTTTCAGACTGCAAACTAGCACTCCACGAACATTGTTGCAATATCATTATAAAGATAGAAAAGCCACTCGAGAACGCATCGCCCAAAAAACATGCATGCGGAAAATTTCAACAATAGGCAGCAGGCTGCCGAGTTTGATTGAAGTTTTAGTACAAGGAACATCGTCGAATAATAGTTTCGTTGCGGTCGAGGCTTACATAATTTATAGGTTACGTTGAAGGCAACATCCCGTACATAGTTTAATTTAACGGCGTCAAGTTAAGTCTCAGATAAATCACGACACCATTAATCATGCGAGCACAGAACGGACTAGATCGAGCACAAACATACACGAGAACTTATATGCGAAACCATACAACAACGTCTATCAGTAAACGAACACTCGTTGGCATTCTCCATAGAGCTTCAGATGTACAAGTATATTCGAACAGAAAATATGTCATTTAATATCGTGTAATTTGCGCAAATATAATTGAAACTTTATAAGGAATAATATTCATGACGTCGCAGATTCATATACAATTACGATAAGCTATGAAATCTAAAAAGAAGATTATACATATACTAAAAAAATTATCTACTTTTAAAAATTTTCGTCTTTGATGCATTAAATTTCATGCAGATAAGTTCTCGTATAATATTTCGCGTGCTTGATTCTATTTTTTTTTCCATCTCAGATGTCATAAAATCACACTTTTTCCATATCGCAAGACATTTGGGAATAATTTAGTTGAAGAATTCAAAAAGATTCGACGTTTCGTCGACCGATAATCGTCGAAGTTCGTTTTTGAATCTCCAATAAAGCGCGTTATTCACGTCACGAAGCGTCGCGCTTTTAATACCGCAGAGTACAATCAGCGGACCATTATTTGGTCTTTTCGTTAACGATTTTAGGATTCGTGCTTGTAATCGAAAGGTAACCCATTCTTGATACACTATTCGGACCAACATAAATTTATCACTGCGCCGATATGAGCCTATTGAACGGAGTACAATGAAGACGTAAATCGGTTTAATTAAATGTGAAAAAAATCTCAATTCCACTCACATGTGGAAAATTTTCGCAGGCATTTAACTTTTGATAGGAGGCGTGGGCAAGATGTGAAAATTTTAATGAAAGACTTGGGAGAATCGACCGGAAAACTCTCACAACGAAGTAATGAAGCGGCAATTTTGTTTACACTAAGAAATGGGAAACGTGCCCACCTGGTTTTCTCCGTTAAGAATAAAACGACATTGAAGTTTCTACCGTAAAAGAAAAAATTATACTTTAGGTTGTTCCGAAAAACTGATCAACGAAGAAAAAAATGTGAAAATGTGCAAATTGCGTAACAAAATCGAACGACAGCCGCTTGAGCACGTTTCGGGCGGAAGAGTCTCGGGTCGGGAAAAAAGTTTCAGCAAATTACGAACGTACCACGTATTACTAGAACCATATGTTATAATAAGGCAATACTATTTTTTCTGGGAGAAAAAAACATGCATTTTTTCATAATCATAAAACTTCCAATCCGTTTTCTAAAAATAAAATTATGAAAATTTTTTTGGAGCACTGAATGAACCACGAATTTTTTTGAATTCAGTTGAAAGATATAATAATTATAAAATTCAAAGTAAAAACCAGTTTAGTATTTGTGTTAGATATTTTCGGTAAAAATAAAGTTTTATCTTATATAGTAATGGCCCGATGCTAAAAACATCGGCTGCCCGACGCCCGAAAATTCGATGCCCGTACCCGATTGGAATATTTAATATTTAATTAATAAAATCAAAATAGTTCATTTTTTATCGGCATCAGACGTCATATAGGCAAAGCCAATAGTTAGTAGGTATTCATAAAGACAATATTAGAATATCTAAAGTCGCGAGCGTTATTCGAACAGACACACAAAAATCCTTGATTATATATAGGAGATAATAATATAATAATTTTTCAATGTTTTAAATGAAGATGGTACTCAAAACTGCAAAAATGAATTTACCAATATTCTACATTGAAAATGCATAAAAATAAATTAACATACAATTCTTAAAAGAAATATGAATGATTCATGTAAAACAGATAAATTTCTCATAATAAAATTCAATCATTATTTGTCATCCGATTCAAACCTGTCTAATAGCAAGAAGTTCCGAAAAAAAATTATTTTCAAAAATTTCAATTATGATCTTTTCAAAGTACATTAAAGCTTTCGCAAGCGTCAATCCAATACAATATCACACATATATTTTACGGCTTATTTCCGATACGCATGTTACACAAAATAACCACATCTCTATAGCACCTGGCTAACCCAGTCGTCCATCAACCGCCACATCCATTGTGATCGAAATCCCGGGATACCGGGATGTTTCTGGCGAGAATTCCCGCCGCGTAATGGACGGTCATAAAGATAATAAGGGCACGATTGCCCTTCGACAACAATGGTTCGAGAAAAAAGCTTCGAACAACATATTTATCGAGTTATCCCCGGCGAAGGGTTAACGAGCGGTCGGGGCCGATTCTGATATGAAATTTCAAAGATATATACAAAAATGCTGTACAAATGCGTGTTTGTGTACATAAAGGTTCAATCTGAATACACAATTATATGTAGGTAAGCTGTTTTTTGTATGTGTTTTCAACTCAAAAAATAAGAAATTTTAATCAAAGTCAAGCGCTAAAACCGAACGGTGGAATTTTAATTAAGTTTCAGTTAAGATACCGCTCGTTACGTTGCGGCATTTCACTCTATATAAAACGATAAAAAAGTAAGTAAATTCTTAAATAACAGGATTTAATAATGAATTAATAACGCGATAAATTAAAATTTATGTCAGATTTGATTGACTTTAATTCGAGGAATTTTCGCATTGGAATATCTATCTATGCACGTTGCTTATTTCCATATTATATCAAGCGAATCATGATGAGTTTGCGTTAAATTCTATGGATCATATCACAGAAGACACCAAATGAAATTTCACATTTTTTTTCAAATAAAAATTGACGCTTCATATACCCATGAACATAATAAATGAATGCATCATTGCCGAAATTACAAATTGGTCCAAGTTTATAATAAAACGATACGATCAGAATGAAATTCGGCAAAGACTAACACCCCTCTCGGAATCGGCAAATTTTCGAGATAACGGCCAACTTTCATAAGCCCGACGTCCAACAGACGGAACTTTTTCGAATTTTTCAAAGGGCGCAGATTAAATTAAGGAGGGGCCGATTCTCGTCCGAACCAACGCAAATCCCCCAACCCATCGCGATTCTCAACTTATTCTACATTTTTTCGCGAAACTCAGAGCGATGACCCAAAAACGACGAGTCATAAGCCAGATAAGCCGGGAGTTTCGAAACGAGCCGGAAAAAAGGAGCACGCATTTTCAGTGGAAATTAAGTGATTCAGAGACTGAAAGGCGACGTTACGGCGCGATAAACTAAAATTGTTTTAAACGAACCGACATTTCAAAAATTTCAAACTAATTCACAGTTGAAAAATAATGGTTTTACCATCGGATTTTATATACATATTTTTTAGTAAAGGTCTGTCGACTTACCGTTGTGGACCATCGCAACTTCGTCGAAAGAATAAAATAAGAAAAATTATTTTTCCGCAAACACCGCACACAAAGTCGCAAAACTCACACAAAGTCCGATCTGGGTCAAATAGAAGCCGCTTTCGCGAAAAACAAACACAATTATGGAAACGCGAAAATAACTGTCTCTCTCGGGCGTTAAGTATATGCTTGTATTTGTTTTTGTTCGATTTTTATTATTTTGCAATCGTCTCGTCTCACGATCCCTTTCATTTCAAGTAAATATTTGTACTTAATTGAACCACAATTCACGCGGTGTAATCTCCCGTAGCGAGACGTTGTAAATTGTTTTGATAGTTCCCACAAATAGCACTTTTTTATACGACTGCTTCGTTTAACTTAGAATTCATGGAATAAAGTTAGTTAGATAACACACGGAACGTTTTTGTCGTATTCATTGAACAGCATGGTTTTTTCGCAAAGAAATATTTAAATTTCTAAATTTAAAACGAGTATATAAATTCAAAACCCACCCATTCAAGCGCCGACAAGCCTTATCGCAAAAATAAAAATTACGACAGCAAAACGGCGATAGAGCGGACGGCAAACAGAAGGAGCAGCAGCAGTAACAGCGAGCGGCAATCTGCCGACAATTTGTATTCGAGAAATCGCAAACCATTCGTCAAGTACACGCAGAAGCCAAAGGAAGAACGCTCAACACAACCGAAAAGTAAAAAAAAAATAAACGAAAACCGTAGAGGGAAAAAAGAACGTTGCACCAGCAGTTGCAGTGGCGGCACAACGCTGGAGTCGATCCAAAGGCCGTGGTGCTCGACAAAAGAAACTCGGTATAAAGGAGGAGTTTCAGGGGAATGGTGTACTTGATAAATTGCAGCACTTGGCAAACGCGTATGGAATTCCGTATATGCGATTGTCGACTTTTTTTCGCAAAGTCGACTGTGTCAAAACGGGAAATATTGCCGGGTTCAATTTTCCAACGTTTACTCGCCGTTTTCGGACGCTCGATTGTGATTTATGATTTTTCGCCCATTTTTTTATTGTTTCATTATTTTTGATATGAAATACGTGTTATGAAATATAATAAATATCAAATTTATAACAAAAAGATACTAAAATACAGATTTAATTTATTATATTAAATTACCTGAACAAAAAAAAAACATTGAAAAATAGATAAACGTAGTTTCGCAAAAGTTCTTAAAAAAACGGACATTGTCCACGAATAAAAACTACATACAATCTCACTAAAAGTACCTAATCCTTTTAAAACTCATTCAATTGAAGCATTTCATTCAAGAAGAGGAATCGTTTACGGACACACCCACGACCGCGAGAGCAAACGCGCCGGAAAATTTGGTGATTTTTCCGGACGTGGAAAACGCTCGTGTTCGCACTGGCTTCACTCGCACGGCTTTCACATCAACAAGGAAAACTGTTAAAGGGCTAAAACTCGGCAATCTGTAATCGTTAGTGTCGACTTGATCCCTTGATTTATGACTTGATGCGCCAACGTTTGACGTTCAGCACGCGTGACGATATACGCACCTTCAGTAAACATTTTGTATCGTATAAAAAAATCTTAATTTTAATATATTTTTATTTTTATATATAGCGTTCTATTGAACTGTAGTCGTACAATTTCCATTACTTGTCCGATTTTTTATCAACCCTCGAAAGGGGTTAATGTTTTTCGGGAAAAACAAACGAGCGGACAAATTCGCAAACAAAAAGAGAACGCACACTGTCCTGACGTAAGGATAATAATGATTTTCCGCAAATTTCGTGGGACAGGTAAACGAGACCGGAAACAATCAGAGCCGTTCTAGTGAACAAATTTAACTAATTCAACATCCGTTTCCGAGATAATTCCCGCTGCCGGCGTGACCTCCGCTTTTGTCGAAATTCGCATAATTGAACCGCTCGGTTATTGGGTTAAAAACGGCCAATTTGCATACGTCTACTGTATAAATATAATTTAATACGGCCGCGAATGTATCCGCTCTTCATAAAGGGAAGTGTACAAAATCGCGTTATCCTATTTAGAATATCACAAAGTACATCGGATGTAATCAAAACTTTGATTTTCACATCATTTTTAATTTGAAAATAATTTAGATCGAGTTTTTCTTGTTCTTAATCAGTCGTTGTAACGCAATTTTTAAATTGACATAATTTGAACGTCATACCATCTTATGATTTTAGTTAAATGATAAATGTGAAGAAAAGACTATTATAAAAGATTTCAAAGCCACCGTTTTGAATTTTATCGGTTTAAAAATTTCCCACAAAGCTTCATTTTAAAATCCACCAGCTTGCAAAACTGCAAATTGAACATTTTGAAATGGCTAAACGATTCACACCGAGAACAAATGATTATGGAAAAGTTCAGTGAATTCATATCGATCTTTTTTCCGATACTTGTATATAACAGAATGTTGTATTTCTTTTATTTTTTTCAAGAAACAATTGAATATGCAATTCGAAAAAGCTCTTTTTTTAACATATTTCAGTGAATAAAAATATAAAACAACGCAAGGAAGAAGTTCGAATAAAACAAGAAATAAGACACACACCTTAGGAAAATTTTATATGCCGCTATAAAACGGAATATTTCCTTCAGATAAAAATAAAAAATAAGGAAACCTCCTTGACCCTCAAACGTAGATTTGAATGAGGTACCAAGAACAGGTTGCAGTATCCCACTGGGGAGAGCTTTCTGCGAACCGCAGGCGTGCGCCTCATGCAACATTCATGAAGCTTTTCCTGTCTGAAGAAAGAGCTGAAAAAGCTCGGCCACATCCTGAAAGAGCTTTTCCATTTCGAGTAAGTTTTCGCGTGGATAAGACAACGCGAAAGTTTTGGTTTTTAAGTGTTAATGGACTGTGCGATTTCGGTAAAGCATTTAAGTCAAAACAATGGTTCTATTATATTTCAGTAAAAAGTCTTATTCTATTCGATAAACATAAATTATGCATGATATTATTGCTATGCCTTAATTTTATAATCTGTCACTTTGAAACATACTTAAAGCAAATCTTTTTTAATTTATGAAAACAGATAAATTTATGTGTCAATATAATACATTGATTATAGGAAGCCTCGTTGAATGGAGATTAATCAATGTCAGCAAAATTCGAAAGAGCTCACCTTCATCCCTTCAATCAATTAATGTTCAATCGATCGAACGATTTTTTACGTACGGGAATTTTTAAACGACTTAAAATCCATCAGTTCATGCACAAAATGATGAAAACCGTGAAATAAACTGCGGTATATAGAAAGTTTAATTTTCTACATGGACGAGTGAAGTTTTCATTCTACAATACCATACCATTTTCAGAAAGATTAACATCAGTATTTCAGTAATCTACATTTTGGATTGCAACAACAAAATTGCATTCCTGACAACAATAAAGGAAAGCCGACTAATTAAGCGTGTTACATATTTTGTTCCATATTTTTCCAATCATGCTTCGAATGATAATTGGATCGACGCTGTAAACGTCGAATCGAAACACAAACTCGGTCGAATTGATAAGTCAACAGAAAACGATGAGAAAATTGATGGCATTTTCCCTTTCGAAAAGAGAAATCACGTCCGATTGGCTTTATTGGATTTGTGTCGCCGTTTTGATTGCGAAATCTGACGCTCTTTATACTTCTTTTTTTCTACGCAACGCACTTATTTGCGATTGAAATTCGACTAGGGACATTTTTTCGTTCAATTGAAACATTTTTTCAATGCATGAAATTATATACATGTTGATTAAAACATATTATAACATAATATTTAGTGCAAAAAGTAATAAATGCATAAAAATTTTGAATTCACTTTGAATTTCAAAAAAATATTAAATAATACTAAAAGTCATCGACTTTTCCAAGCATTGAAAACTTGAATCCAAAATGCAAAATATTCGTAGTATTTCTTTTAATAAAAATATTTTTCTTGAATCCCAAATGTATTCTCTACTAGAAATATTGATGTCGAAAGTAAACTATGTAGACTCGTATAAAACATGTAATATGATAAGTACATAGTGGCATGTATTTCTTCGGCGGCCTGAGCCAGAAACGTGACGACTTTCAGACAATGGTGCTTCACGAAGAATGTTATTACTGGAAAAATGCTAAGGTAATCCCGATAGGACACGACTGTAAAGAACAAGAGAACAAATCTCAACAGTGGCACGAAACTATCAAATAATAATAGAAAAACCTTTACTATTTATTATTAATATTAACATTCAAAGAAAATACATACATTCTCAGATCAATCACATATAATCTTTTTCTCATACATATGTAATATTTTAATCTTCAAAAATTATTTTTAAAATGAATTATCATACAAATGAAAATTCAAACTTATACCCATTTATACTGCAGAACGATTTATTATATATGATAGATAATTTCTTCCGAGATTCTATGAGATTATACGATTCCGTTTAATACCCCGCAGACGAAACGGTTGATAGTCACTGTATCGCGCAGTAACTCATTCGACTACGTCCCTGGATGTTGCCCATCGTTCTCTTGGGATGTATCCGACGTCTGCACGAGACTCGTATTGTGAATATGGAAATTATAATGGAGAATTTATAAGACCGCAACCGATGGAATGTTCCGCGTTGGCCACACGCGAGCCGCTAACTATGTTTCGTGTTTACGCGATTGCCATTTTACAGCGATATAATAAAAGGCTTTGTCGTGAACGAATTTTTTCTCAATTGAAAAAAATGATGTATTATCATATTCAAACCAAAAGGAAAGGTCATTAGATATATTACACTAAAAAAATGATTAAATCGTATCAACATCACAAACAAAAATATCTTTCAAAACAAAAAAAAAAACATTAAACCACCAAGAAATTTACATAAACACAAACGCCTCAAGACTGCAGAAGTGACTCTTCTTAGAAACTTTTATCACATAAAGAAACTTTTGCACTGCGCATATGAAATTTTACATCGATAAAGTTACCCCACTCGGTCTCGAAACAAACCACGTACATTCCATACGAAAGGAGCGCACACAAAAGGCCGTACGAAGCACTCGTATAACATTATATTGCGGCGAACACACCTCGGGCTCTAATGAAAAATAATATGGCTCCTCGTGAAAAAAAGGCGAAACGACATCCGAAATATCCATTTGCCGTATATTCGAAGGAGACATCCTCATTTAGCCGTAATCTCGCGGGGATAAAGCCGGCGGATACTTGACATATTGGAAATAATTCGAACTCTCGTTGTAGGCCCGTATTACGTGGGTTTCGCTGTACACGTGAAATACGAAGTCTAGACGGAGCAGAGGTATATAAAGGAAAATACGATCCTAAGGTGTGTTGGTAAATAAAAAGATAAATGAAAAAAACAGCTCTGCTTTTTCTAGGAATCAAAACAGTCGATTCTCGAAAGAGGAAATGTCATCGAGTTTAAAGGTGAATGTGACTTGTGTTATATTTGTGTGTATGCGAAGCAATCCATTTTATTAATCTTGTGAATGGAAGACAATATGCCGAAGTTATTATAAGAAAACTGTAGTATCATTTGAAGATGCCAAATAATATTTGATCAATTTTCCAATATAACAAATATATTCGAGTGCCAATTTTATCTGTTTTCAAAGCAGATTTTTCAATACAATAGAATCTTGTTAATCCGGCACTATTAAAAACTAGAGGGTGCTGGATTATTGGAATGTTCGGATTACTGGATTATAGAAAAAAAATCATAAAAAATAAAATAAAATATTTCATAAAGAGAATATAATGTATGTATTTATGTTCACATTCGACAGGTTTTTTTGTATCTGTAACATATCTCACAATTAACTACACATAGTTTTAAGATAATCCTTAATTGAGGTCTGTTTTTATGCAACTTGTAGTCCTTGTTTAAAAACCTTTTCTCATATACTTCGAAGAATTATAATATCTTTAGCTAGCGTCTTGTGTTTCCGTTTACTTGAATTTTTTGACTAAACTATCCTCACTTGAAAACAGCAGGTAAATACGTACGCACGTGCACATGATAAGTTTTGAGGTTAAACTGCTAGATGACGACGGAGCGCATACGTGTAGAGAGTCAGATTAGTGAGATTCTACTGTATTTGAAAATATATTCGATTCAAGTTTTCAACTCAACACCAAAATTTTCAAACACATCACGTATTTCCATCGGCAGTCTGTTTGAAAAAAAAAACAGACAAATGCACCAACAGTTCGAATCCAAATGTCAATTACATATTCCACAAAAAGAAGAAACACAATAAAACAAATTTAAATTTTCAATCAAACACGACTAAAGCAAAAAGAGACCCTAGCAAATAATATGCTTAATAGCAAACAACTTCCCGGAAACCTGAAATACGACATAATGCGCCGAACCTAAAATGATACATAGCCGGCTTCGCGTTCCACGGAAATAATAGCGAAGCGATCTTTATTTATAGGGGACGATTAAATAAAATTCTAAAACGAGGTCACCAGAGGACGAAGAGGTTTTGGAAATTTTGCAGCGATCAAAGGTCCGCGATCCCCTTTGTACGTCGTTCAATCTTTAGAAACGCTCGTTCGTTCGAAACGACTTCAATTATTTGTTAATCGCTCTCGTTCCTCGCTACAGCCTAGTATATTTCGTATTTATATAAATTTCACAGGTTGTTTAAAAAAATATATATTTATATATAAATGTGTGATTGTGACAGTTCTATTAAGGGTTTGCGGATTATTTACGAATGGGCGACCTTTTGATGCGACGGTCAGCAATATCATATAGAGTATAAGAATCTCACATATATAATATTTTCCTGTTGGAATAATTAAATTTTAATTTAAGAATAATGAATGAACTCTTTACTAATGGATTATTTAGAACATGCTGTATATAAATAATATAATTTAAGACGAGAGCGGACTGAGTTTTGAACATCTCTGCTTGGCTTTATATTTACGCGGTTATTGTGTGTATTTATATATCGAAATGTTCGCTAATGGCGTTCATAATATACGACTGCGGTGTACGAAATGACTTGACATAGAAACCTCGTTCGTAAATTTAAATGATACAAATGCGACAAAATCGAAACGAAATATCAAGGCTTAATTCCAATATAAAAAAAAACTATGGATTGTGTAATATTCAATGTTTTAACATATATAATATTTCAAAAATTGTTTTCCATCTTCAATTTAATTATTTTTTAATTTTTATATACGTACCAATCTCAAACTCGCTCTTTTAATAAATTGATGATTCTTACCTGAAACAAAAAATAAATAAGTTAAGTATGCGAATCGCATATTTTCACGGATATTATAATACATATTTACAATATTTAAGATTAATCAAAATCATAGAAACAAAATAATAAGCATTGGTGTGTAGAATGTCGATATAAAATTGCTTTGAGTCATACTTCAAAATTGAATTTTGCCGAATGGCATACCTTATTTTATTGGGATACTAGAGTCGTTCCGCGAATCGAATCGCGTGAATCGAATTGAACAAATTCATACAAAAATCACCAAACCCCTAACCCAAATAACAAAATTTTGTAAAATAATCACATGAAAAACTTAAAAAAAAAAAACAATATAACTAAACTATATAAAATTATATAAAATTAACCAAGAATCAAATGACATAACCAACCACGAAAAAACAATCACACGACACATGAAATATTCAAAATAATATTTTTTTATTTTTAAATCATTTTTATTTCAACAAACTATACATAGCAAAACACAACACGGCACAATCACGGCCGCCGAAACGACATTGTAAATAAACCGAAAATTGCATTAGCGATTCCCGACGTATTACTCGAACATAAATCGTTGAAAATTCGTCATAATTGTGTTTCATTATTACGCCGGGACGTTTATTTGCGTACGCACGCCGAATAGATAAACCCGCGGGCATATTTCAGCTAATATTTAATTTACCCTCTTTTCAGAAGAGGCCTGAAGAGCGGCAACCTCCCTGGGCCCTCTGGCCAACCCCCGTGCCTCGTCCGAGAGAAGAGGTGAGCTGAATTTATGAATAGTGTCGGAATTATTGAGGGTTGTACCGTGAATGGTAATGAGCCGACCGGCTCCATTATTATTGGACAGATGGCGGACGACAGAAACAGTATCCGACTAATTGCGGCCTGTGTGATAAATTTCGACGAAATAAATTGCGTACGTGTCCGAGGCGGGATCGATCTTTTTTGAAAAGTGTCGTCTTGAAGGGTGATCGGTTTTTTTTAAGGAGTTAATTGGATTTTAGGGGTGTATTGTTGAATTTGTTAGTGGTCCTGAAGGCGATTGTCGTTTTTTGTTCTTCTCGATTGTTTAATGGTTTCGTGCTTGGTCATTGAAATTTTTGTAATGTATTTATCTGAATATAGTTTAGAATTTGTGAAATTTATTTTATATTGAAATGAATATGAATCCAATAATTTTCATAATTATAGGAAAATATATAAGAAATATAAACATCATATTAAAATTCTGATATTTTTGGATTCTTTTTACATAAATTTTATAAGTCATCGCTAATTGTAAGAGAACTTTTCAGAGATTTCACCATAGAATTGAAATGAAATTTCTAATAAAAAGATCAGTAGATAATTGCAATTAAATTTTATTTATTGTTAATCTTAGTTTTATTGTCTTAATACGGTCCCAATATAAAATAATTTCAGTATTAAGCTTAAAAAAGTTACTTACTTTAAGTTTCATAAACTATTACGTATATTATATGTAGATTGTCGACATTATAGATACGATTTGAGTGACTGTCGAATTATTAATATTAAACGAAAATTTTATCATTTCTATTTCGATTTGAAATATGATCGAATACGATAAATGTAAATTGGAATATTCGTGGAGCGAACGCCAGAAAGGAATATTCAATTCGTATGAGACAATGAGTTTACGTGAAACGAGAGTATATGTAAACCATTTGAAATTCAATATGACTCGAAAACGATATAAAACTCCGAACTTAATACCGAAAACGTTCACAAATTTCAATATAGCGAATAATTTTTCAATTAATCCAAACATTCTATGACCATGCAAAACAACAATACCTCAAAAAACAATACGAACTAATTCGTTCTTTGTATAGCGCAAAATTCATGCACACACATCGAGAGCCCACAAAGCAGTGAACAATTCGATAAGTACCTCGAACTAGGTATCCCGTTTATATTTTCGAAGGATAATTCAGCTGTGGCAATTGTAACGTCGCTTTCAGCATACCCGGTATTGCTTTTGCCGCTTCGATAACAATAATCTCCCTCGGCGTATGGAGCACAAATGTATAAAGCACACACGAAGCGTTAATAATGGCGGAGCGATTGCGAACTCAACCAATAATCTCGCGTTTGCAAATGAAAAATAATACCGGAATCAATACGCGAATGCCTGCTCGTTCGGTTTTTTTAGTTCCGGAATTGTTTTCGGTGCTTTTGAATAGTTTGTGGGCGAGTTTGTTACGCGCACGTAAATATTTGAACGGGGTGTGTTTGTTTGGTTTTGAATTTCGGTGCATTTTAAGGCGGATGTTGGTTTAATCGGAAGTTCTTTGTAGTAACTGATTGATTTTTGTTGAATGTGATTGAATTAATCGATCAAATTAAGCTTTAACAAAAAGGTTTAGTTTTATCGAGAAAATTGGTTTTTATTAGAAATTATTAATGAATGATGCTTTGTAATAATTAAAAAAAGAACGGTTTCATTATTCAATGATTTAATTGAGTTTTTCCTTTTCCGATTTTTTTTCATAAAAAAAACCAGACATTGAAAAAACTTTGCCCTAATGGACATTATATAAGCCACACATGATGATGATGTAATATCTGGGTATAATATTTAAATACCAAAATTACAAACTATTTAATGATGAAAAATATCCCTGTAGGGGCACATAAAAATTTTTACGACATACCAAACGACCATTAGTGTGAATTTCCACCGATAGATGTCTTCAAAAAAAATTATATTCAAACAAAATACAGATTGTTCTCGAATTACGACAGAGATACGTTCACGAATCTCGGTCGTAAGTCGAATCCATTTAAAGAAAATCAATCAATTTCATTTATATCAAAATTTTCATTTTCTACCCGAATCCTGCTACGGTTAATAAAATAATAATGTGTATAAGAAATATTTCGCCAGATTTATTTTCCAATAAGAACATATATATCCAGGCGCGGCTCGTGCATGGTACTGCGGCGTGGCACGACGACTGGTCCAAAGACAATCCGTCCGACGACAACTTATCCAAGACGAGTTGGACGAGTTGGACGAGTTGTCGTGGCCGAATTATCCGTCGGACGAATTGTCCGTTGGACGGATTGTCCGTTGGCCCGATTGTGGCTTGGACGAATTGCCTTGGACAAGTTGTCGTTGGACGGATTGTCTTCGGACCAGTCGTCGTGCCACGCCGCAATACCATGCACGAGCCGCGCCTGTATATATCCCAAAAAAAACCTGGCATACGATGGATCAATACAATAATTCGAACGAGTCCATATTTTTCCGAAATGCATTGACCTCGACATCTCGTGATTTAGAAATCTTTAAAAAATAATTAATTCAAATTTTTTTTTTATCGTAAGTACAAACTGTTGTGAATTAAGAACTACCTACATATTAAAAAAAAATTGATTAATTCATCCATCGCAAAATTCCCACCTGCAGCACACATCGAGAACTCACCTTATGATGCTGAATCATACTTTGTCTGCGATAGTCCCTAGTCCGGGCCAGGTAATATTTGTAGACGTGAGGAGGCATCGACTCCCTCGTCTCGGTCCCGATCCAGCTCGTCCCCCTAGGGGACGGCGGGTACAAGTCCCTGACGAGAGGTGTGCTCATCCCAGCACGATGTCAACATCTGATCATCATCCCCATCGAACGGAAGCCTGTCAGGGTGCATGGGTCGCAGATGGTTCAGGGGTGCGGTGACTTTCGCATCGTGGACGGTACGTAACTTTCCGGGGTCACAGTTTGTTAACTTTTCATTTTGGGTGTAGGTGGTTGATGGTTTGGGTTGTTTTTGTAATATGGTGTTTATCACTGTTGATGATTTTGTATTTTTTTTTTATTTCATACATAAATACACTTTTAAAATTTTTGTCACTGATCTAATTCAAGTATACGGATTTTGTAAAACGATTTTTTACTACACACATATAAATCGAACGAGTTTTTTTTATCGACTGTCCATTATCTGAAAAATTATACGAGTGCAATTGTCGATGTAACGAACGATCCGGAAAATTTTCGGCGTTCTTCCTATTTTTTTTTTGTAAGAAAATAACGAGGCAAAAGTTAAGATTCTCGGTACATTCTACGGGTTTTAACGACGTCTGTGTACGATGAGTTTCGGTCGCAGAACGAGACTCAATTATGGCACTGGTTTCAGTTGCCAAAACTAAAATATATGTATCGACTGCTGAAACTCTCCGAAAGATCTCATGCGAAAATCGAACGATAAGAAGAAAGTGTGTTTGTGTATGTTTACGACTAGCCATTCTTACAATGTAGAAATGGAAGATGACGTCAATGAACCAATATGACAATGAAGGGGTTGAAACAGGATTGACGAAAATATGCAATTGGTATTCAGGTCAATACGTACTATGTTTTTTTTTGTGTTTTGATCATTTCGTTAAATTTATTAAAATTTGGACTAAATTAAACGAAGAAATAGATAAAATTTAAACGATTTTAAAAATATAAAAAATTATGTAAATGCTAAAACTAAGAATTTTTGTGGTAGAATCATTCTTAAGGATCTTTTTTTTTAACTTTTAATTTTGTATAATATTTTACTAGTAATTAAATTTGAGTATACTTATATATAATATTTTTCGGTTAGTATAGTAGAAAAATAAAAATATTTATCCGTTAAGTATTTCAGAAGTGGATACATAGAGTGAAAATATTTGTTAGAGCCACCTATGAAAGAAGCTCGAAAATATCAACTGAAAGCTTATTTAACCAAAGAAAATGTATTATTTCCCACTAGAAGATAAAATCAATTATTTTCAAATAAATTAAATTTTAAAATAATAATAAATTAATGAAGTGCGATCAAATCTAAATATTACATAAATAAAAATGTTTCGATTCCAAAATATTTGAAAAATATTTTTTTTCCGACGAGCACCATCTGTGAAATTTTCAGCTTGGTACTGCAATGCTTCGAGAATGTTTCGGAAAAGCTCCAAGAGAATATCTCGAAAGTTTACCTTGTCGGACATAGGGGAAAATAGAAAAATATTAACTGAAAATAGTTTATTTGGATAATAAAGATCGTAGAACGAATAGTCGAAATATAATAAATCAGAAAAAAGGAAAATATTTACGAATTACGAAAATATAAAACTGAAGATTATATATTTAGAATTTCCCCGAGGCGACAAAAACGCATTAACTTTTTTCGAACAATAAAAAACAATTTCACATCTTCCAAGCATGAAATCTGCCGAAAACCACAATAGATCACCCGTATCACACCTATCAAAAAAGTGCGTCCAATTTTCACCAGATAAGGGTCCCTTCCACACAATGTGCCGATCGAACCGACCATTTACCCGAACGAGCGAAATATACGCACAAAACACGACCGCATAATGCTGTAACAAACAATAATAAAAATGGGACAAAACCACATCTATCAAGGCACACTTCCATATTTCTCCCGGCCGAACGAGATACGACGCTTGCAGTATTTCTGGCGATATTTCAAAAAATTCGCACAAGAAACGTAACTTATCCACCTCGGATCCAAAGACAGATAATACTTATAACAGATTTATGTTCGGTAGTCACAAACAGCGAACCGCTGGTGAAAAATATTAGTCATAAAAAAAGTCGATATGGAAAAATGCAATTTTTCCCGGCCGCATTGATGAAACTCGTCCGAAACCTACATCAAGCCGAAATTTGACACGTAAAAGTAATAGGCGACGTTCTATTGAAGCTTCCAGACTACGTTTCATAACTGTGAAAGGTATAAAACTCAATTATTACACAATTTTCCCGGCGATATTGCTTGTAAGATGTTATAAAGCTTGTTTCAGCGTTGCCGGGGAAAAAGCTCGCGATTGGTCATAAAATAACGATAAATTATTTAGAACAGTCGTTTTATTGGCAGAGACTTGGAAAGCCCCGGAGGAAAGCGTGTAGGTGATTTTCCTCACGTAGATTATTAAGTGAAAACATGGGAAAATTCGAACAGGAGGTGAGGCCGCGATAAATATTCGATTTTAGCAATTAAATTGGAAATTCCTGCGAATACCGTGGGCGCACTAAGGGGCCGCAATTAAAAGCGACGTTTAATAAATGCGAGTCGATGGAAATAATAATCATAAGCAACGTTTATTATTATATATTAAGTATGGCGGGATGCCTTGTGATAAATTTATGCTTATCTCACGACGAAATATTAAGTGTATTTTCATGTATGATGTATTATATTAAGTTAACAAAAATTAATTATATGCATCATACAGTTTTAATTATGAAATGAAATGTGAAATTTAAATATATACACATTTTGATATACAAAAATAATTTTTATGATCGTTCATTTTTGAAAAATGCTGAAAATTTAACATAAAAACTTTAAAAGTTACTTTTGATGTCATATTAAAATTTCAACAACGTAATAAAAATTCATATTGCTGAATAAAATAGATACAAAGTGCATTATAAATAAGAAAGCAGAGTGAAGAAGTTTTTGCAAAAACGCGACGAATAAACTTTTAATTGGTATTAAAAACTTTATCGTATATTTTCTGTTGTGAAAAAATCAGGTAATTTTAATAAGGATTGAAATATTTATTACTGCAATAATTAAAACGATAATGACGTTTATTTTTTCACAAACAAGAGCCTTTCAACAATCGAGCAATTAGACGCCAAAAAAAATTTGCATCAAGTGCTAAACGCTTTCAGAGCCGAATTAAACTGTTTACTCAAAAAAAGCTTCTAGAATTTCAAGCAAATTAATTGAGTTTAAGAAAAAATAAATAAACGAAGTAAACCTACAAAAAATTTCCGGAATATAAAAGGTTTCAAGCTAAGACCGAACGAGTGAGCGATTTCCGCCCCTACATCGATTAAATCCCTTTTGTTAACCAACCACCGTCCCATAAACCGATTATTCCATGAAAAACCAATACGCATATCGATAATTGAATGGCCGTAAAATAAAAATTATATTTTCGATATTTCCTACAAGAATGCACGTCGATCATGTATGAAAGGCGTCACGTTTTCAATATGCCGAAAAATAGCTTTTTATAATGTTTCATATTATGAAGGGTAATAAAAAAAATTCACGCGCTGATAAAAAATTATTTATATATTTTTTCAGTTGTTCATAAAACCTTCACCATCGTTATCTTTGAGGTTATTTAGTGTCTTTCTTTTGTACCCTGAGGTTTATCGTGCGCAACGCTACTCTACCCCTTTCCGACCATATTGTTGCAGCAATGTTTTTCATAAATTACCGAAAAAGGCTTAACGGCAATCCGGTGGAAACTAAACGTCCGCTTTTCCAACGCTTTGAAGAAATTTTCCAAGGAAAAGTTTACTCCACCAACTGGACTGATTCATGTTCGAATTAGCATCAACATGACTAGGAAATGAGGCACTGATTTAAATTCAAAAACACTAGTGAAACTTTGGAAAACAGCTTCCCTTCTAAAACGGGTATATTTTTCGCAAAAATTATGTATATACGAATATATACACGATTTAATAAAATCATACTTCAACTTTTTTCATATTCTCTCGTTACCACGGCTCCGAATATGGTAAATAACGTGACCACATGGCGACGTGACATTACCGGGTCAACGAATAACTTTCACGTTGTTTTTTCCGCTCCTTCAGTTTTTCTAGTGTGCTAAAAGCGTATGTGATAATACGACACGCTGAAAGACCAATTAATCGAATACTTTTCTTAGAAAGAAAAAAATATAATAATCAGCGTCGACGTTGAAAAAGTGATATAATTCAACACGATGTATAAACATATTTCAAAATGATATAAAAATTAACGAGCTTTTATACAAGTTCGTATTTGAGTCAAAATATTTTATAACAACAATATAAATACCCGAAAATACTTTTTTTTTTATTTAAAAAAAAACGTGATTTAAAGTCGCCAACATAGAATGTGATACAATAGAAAAGACAACACTATTAAATTTATATTTCAGCGAAAACCCATAACTCTCGTCGTTTTAATATCGTTCAATTTTAATAAAGACCTCGTCGGTTCGTCCGCTTTCATTAAAGGCGGTGTTTATTATTTTGCCACCGTGTTTTCATAGAAAAAAGCGCGGCCGAAGAAAACTCAGGAAGAGAGAGAAGCGGGAAAAAATTTGAAAAATCGCCAATAAGCGGTGCTCCGGGAAGGGAAAAACTCTGTATTTTCCGGGTTCGAGGAACCGGGACACTTAATGGACACTTACGACACTTTATGAAAACCACACATCAACGCTGAAAACATCGCTTGTGGGGTGTGGGCCTCTTAAAAGCAGAACCTTCGAGTTTTCCGGACGACGGAATGGCATAATAACGAGAGCGTGGAAAAACTCGCCGCATAGGTCGTTGCGAAGGTTATATCCGCGAAAGAAACTGTTGAATTTTTATTATATTTATTTCATGTGTGGTTGAGTTGGATTGTGCTATATGTTTCCGTGTTACTTGTCAGAAAACATAAAAATTTAAGGATAAATTTCTATTCATGATCTTGTATATGCTGCAAATAGAATGTGAAGTTATAGTTGAACCAAAATTGAACGTATATATGAAAAATCAATCATTTTTACTATCCCCTATATATATAACAGCGGATTTCTGTGTGTGTATCCGTCGGTTCGTTCGTTCGTTCGTTCGTTCGTCAGCTCGTATGTCGTTCGGTAAAGCTCGCGACTTTTTCGTGAATATGGTCTTTATGCGTATACAGTTAACGTCTATAATATGATGCTTATTACCTACTGCCTCTGGCTTTGCCTATA
>JAOXNN020000017.1:2431935-2473303 GCA_028571205.2 Hydropsyche betteni
AATGTGCATCGACTTTTCGCAACGGAACGGTTATAAAATATTTTTACAAAGGTTCAATTTTTTTATATATAATTACGTAATTCACAGCTGATGTTATTAACATCGGGCCTATATACTAGTCTTTAATAATAATTTTTAAATTATTTTGTAGCCATGTATAAAAAATATAATATAAATAATAAAGAAAAGGTTTCGTTGTTTGGATTTTGACTATTGCTCTGCAAAAACGAATTTGAAATATTCATGCGTATTTAAATTTTCATAGACATTCAACGTTTGAATAAACGCTTTTTTTGATACGAAAAATACGGTTTTAGTTTGGAAAGTATTCATGAAATAATTTTAACATGAATATTTTAATTGAAATTGTTGAATATGTTTCGCAACGAAACAATTTTAAATATCAATTTTTATTTTCAGTCGCTGTTGAAGTTTCTATTGTTTGAATTTTACTTACTTTTGTTTTCAAAGTTGCCATAATTTATATTTCCACAAATATATTCGTGAATCAAAAAACAAAAGAGTTAAAGGGATGCTAAAATTATATTTTGAAAAGGACTCCGAGCAATTAATTGGGAAGCAAGAATCGAAAATAAATTGGAATACCGAGAATATTCCGGATCGTTCAATATTCCAATAAAAAATTCCACTTCAATTCGATATTACATTTCTTTCCTCAATTATGTTTCCTTATAAAATACGGAAAGACTTCCAGAATACTCCACACATTATACAAACAATCCTCCCAGAGAATTGTTGAAGACTCTTCAAAAAATTATACTGAATAATCTATTGGAAACGAATGCGAATAGAAACCATTCTAGTGGGATGATATTGAATTTATTTTTGAATAAAAAATGTTGTTCAGGTTACAATACAAATGAATTGCGTAATAATTGGAATTTTATTACATTCATTATTTCCGAATACATCATATAAAAACAATTTTTATTTTTATTTTATTGTTTTTACAATGTAAAACGAAAACAACTTTGATAAAATGAAAAACACAGCATCACTAAAAATAGGTATGCATTGAAAAAAATACTCCATTTCAAACTCATAAAATATTGATAAGAACCATTTTTCAAAAATACAAATCATCCTACACACATTAAAGAGCAAACAGCACGATCGTCATAATTTAATGGGAGCAATTTCAGCGCAAACTTTTCAGGGAAAATTCGAAAACAATGGCGCAAATTAACCTGTCCGAAAATCGAATTAAAGGGCGTCGGACCATGTCCAATAAAACGCGAAATTGTCCGCCCGATGGCTTGGAAAGGGAAAAATTTCAGAACGGATTTGCATATCCGAAAGATTTGTTTCAATATCATCGAGCAATGTATTCAACGTCGGGCCGTTTGCGAAATGGACGAAATAGATTTTTCTAGAACTCCGAAACGATTACGAACTTGTGAAGTTTCGGTGAAAAGTTTTATGTTCGGCGCGAAGAAAAAGTCTCGTTTGTTCGATAGACGAGTCGTTTTCTCGTTGGAAAGATATTTTATATTATATATTATAAAGATTCTTTATATACCACGATGGTTGTGGAAATTCATAGAAATCGATAAGGTTAACACTTTTTTTTTCGACAATTCATTTCCATTTCGAATTTCTGTGTGTAGTATCACGAACGTTCTAGAATGGTATTATAAGTGTTATTACATTCCGACAAATTTCCGATTATTTATATTGACATAAATCAAATTTTATTCGGAGTATTGAACAAATATAACGTAATTTAAGATTAAATTTTGTTTTTTTTTATACGGAAATAATGTGATTCAACGGAGCGTTCAAAAATCGATGTGTACGGAGCACTTAAGGTAAGTAAATTTGCAGAAACATTAGGAGAATGAGAAAAACCCGCGGTAAAATGGAAAAACGTCCACAAATAAATGATTAATTCACTTTTATACAAAATTTATAGCTTTCACCAGAAAAAAACGCACTCCCTGAAATTAATAATTTTGTTAAATAAATAAAATCTACTTAGGTTTGGTAGCTTTTTGTATTCTAGCGAATATAAAATTTTCCATTAAAAACAGTAATTCCTCTCGATATTTTCATTCTATTTTTACAAAATAAATATAAGATTCATTTATATTCAATATTCGGTACATAAAGAACCGAAACAATTCGAATCGGAGTACTACAATGTTATCTTTCGAACCGAGTACGTTCGAGCAACAAAGAACAAGATTGTAACTCGTCTGAAAAAAAGGCACATACACACAATACCTATTTTCAAAGCGGCATCGATCGCGACGTATTTGAATACACCGAAACGTATAAACAGTTATAGAGCAGTAGCCAAAGAGAGAGTCTGCAAGCGTTTAATAACCATCAATCTTCAGCAATAGTTGTAAGTGTACACCGAAAGCTCATAAAGAAACGGAGCTTTAGCACTGCCGAATCGACAAACATAACATAACACACGCGAATATACATACGTGGCTTTCTTCGGTCAAATAATGGCGTTTTCAGCTGAAACGCGGCTGCCAAAAAGGTTCGTGAGGGAGCGCTAACATTTATTAAAGACACAAGAACGCGGAGGATGGACGCACTACGTTTCGTTTCAAAAATTCATATAAGAAAAAGCCTACGAGTTTCGCAAGAATAATGCTCTACGTGCACAAATGTGTAGTTTTTACAAGGACATTGCTGGAGTCGTTCATTCATGCTATCTTAAAATAAATAATTTGAAAATAATCGATTCGTTTTTAGAAGAAAATAACTGCAAATCAAAATTTGAATCCCTAGTTTTTTTGTATTAATAAAAATCTCTTCATAATTCTATCATGTCATACAATTTTACACGCCATAATTCCAAAATATTCTGCTTTTTGATTCTTCATCGAAAATTCAGCGTGTAATTAAGCAAAAGCGATTCATTCCAGTCGATTTTCCGAAGAAAGGCTAAACAACTCCGCTCTCGTTAAATCTTGAAAACAAAAGGAGCGGAGAAAGCCTCCCGTTTTGCACTTTAGCGCCGTTTTCACAAAACTGGAAAAATTTTCATTCAGAGTGTTATTCCTTTCCGTTGTTGTTTTTTTTTTAATAATACTTTTGGGAGTATAATGTAAATGATGCGGTTGAAAATTTACTGAAAAAAATATAAAACGGGCGACGAGAAATTTTCACGGGGAAAAAAATATTTTCGCGTCTGCGGATTTACTACAAAATCCGTCCATCTATCTGTATTCTGAATAAATAAAAAAAATTGAATCTGAAAAACGGTCAGACCCGTACAAAGCTGGTTTATTGTGAAAACAAAACATATGCGTGGATTTCGTTTCGTATTCTTTATGAAAGTGATTTTGAAATTTATTCATGAAATCGAAAAAGATTCAAAATTTCAAACAATTTATCTTTCTTCACAAAAGTACATTTCAAGAATAAATATATTTTGAAATTTGGTTATACACAGCAAAAATTCGCCTTTTTAAGTGTAATATAATCTCTATTAAAGAAAATAATGATAATTCATTACGAAAAACAAGGTAGCCTTTGTTCTGTTAATAATAACAGACAACTTCAGTATAATTTTTGTTAATGAAAAACATATTCTATTTTATGGTAATGTGAAAAGTTATTTTCTACACGTACTCTCCTTTGAAAGTCAAGTAAAAATACGTAAACAAGTCCATGCAGAAAGTGCAACAGTCAAACTCGTATTCGTGCAGGTCAAAAAGTAATGAGCTTTTAATACCACAACTGAAACTACGAACTTTAATGCTTTTCAAACAAACTTTTTAATAAAAAACGACGAAGACCTGAATTTAAGTGATTAAACTTCTAGTGCATGCTCGTTACTTTGCAAATGGAGTAAAACTATTAAAATTTTAAACGAAAGTTTGCTCATTACAAATGTTTAGTATATAAATTAAACAAAAAATATATACACTTCATATATTTTTGCTAAAAATTTAATTGGCACTTAAGTTTATTTTCTTTGAGAAATAATTAAAATCTTCTTTTCGCTAATATTTAATTTAAGCATTAACGCTAAGCTAATAATCTGTATATAATTAGAATAATTGAATACTAGAACTTCAAACGCGTACTTTAATTACAAAATAAAATTACTCCAAGTTCAAAATAAACCTTTAATCCCATTTTAACGATTTCAGTGAAAAATATTAGAATAATACATAAAATAATGGAATTCGTTCGGACGAGCGCATCTCGAATATCTCATTTTGTCGACGTGCATGTCCTCACAGCCGCTGCAGCTGCACAAAATTGAAATGGATACTTTCGTTGGGTGTGCAATTTTTTTCGCATGAGGAAATAAAACTGGGAAAGAAGTGAAAATTTCGAACGATTTTCCGCAAACTGAAGCTAGATCGTTAACGAGATCGTTAGTCCGGAGAATAAGAACGTATCGTTCGAACTTTTTTCTACAAGTTCAAAATTTGTCAGTGAAATATTCATCCTCGATTCATATAAATTGACTTTGTAATGAATGTTATTGTACTAAAACTAATTTATGTATGGCCACAAAAACGATTGGGTTAATTCAGTTAATAGTGTTTCACGTTAAATATACTCTGATTAAACTCAAAGGACTTAATACACCTACAAATAGTTATGCATTATTTATTTTGCTTTGAAGGGTACAAATAATGAGATGATTATAGTAGAAGCAAAGTTTCCAGTTTGCTTGTGAACTTTAGTGGAAATGTTCGTAAATTATGTAGGAAAATTTGCATGAAATTCGCAACGCAGTAAAACCTAGATTTAATGGATCTAAATACAATAAACAAAATTAGCCGACGCCGAAACATTCACAATGCTTTTTAGCGAGAAAAATTAAACGAATATTTTATTATTTTGTTTTACAATAAGAATTTTAAATTCAAATATAATGTTAAAAAACTTTGATACTTTAATATGACTCTGTATAATGAAAATTATTATAACAATATCGAATATAAGTTAAGCATACATTACATCGATGACGCAGGAAAAACTTTGTATGCATTTCCCGTATGGATAAAATGGGAAACGTGTGCTTTATAGGCACCTTGAAAGCCTTTTAAATGAAAATTTGCTTCCATAGAGATCTATAACGGGAGGAAAAGCACATACGGTGTATTACTAACATGCACGAATAAGCAAAGTGAACGAGGTTCGAATCTCGACAAACGAAAGTCCAAGCTTTTCGAAAGCATAACCACAAATCATTTTTCCCCTGCGTTGGATTTTCTTCGAATATTTTCCCTATATCATTTAGTATTATGCACAATAAATATAAGTCGTACAATTTTATACAGCTTATATTCCATGAAAATTTTCAAGTTCTAGTTATTTCAATTTTACAGTTCAAAGTGCATGAAATAGATCTATACTTAAATATTTTTTTTATAAAATTTTCTGAATATAGCAACAGCTTAACATAAACTTCTCGTTACAAAAAAAATGTATTATATTCTTATTGATCCAATACATATCAATTTTATTGCGGACAACAGTTTTATGATCGAATTTTATTATGGATACGGCGGATAAAATTTTATGTTTACTTGAATAGATTTTTTCAGGATTTTCGAAAACGTTTTCATTTTCATATACAAACTAAAATCTTTTCGTAAAATGAATTTATATACAATCTTAAAACGAAATATAATCTAAAATGTAATTTTTTGATGATTTTTTTTGAACACGGTGCTTTTCAATCATATAATATTCAATAGAATGATTTTCATCAAGCTCTTTTATGGGAGGAAAGAATCCTTCTTTGCCGAATAAATAAATAAATCTATTGTGTATTTGTTCGTAAATTTCGCTATCTATCTCACACACAACGGACATCGATTTTCCAATTTCCCTGAAAATTGTTTCCCTGTCGCCGCTATGCGGTTAACCCTCAATAGACGCATATACGTTTCTAAAACCAAATTCAACCCTTAGAATCCTTAATAAAGGACTTCAGCATGGCCTTTGTTTTATTGTACCATGGAGGAATGTAAGTGAAATTTTTATCCGAGATAATTAAATACCTCTAATTTAATCAATACATTCTTATTCCAATCGTTTTACTCATAACTGAACAATACGAATCCCAAGAAAGCAATTTCCTACATTAATTCTATACATTAAAAATATAATATATTATATTATATAAATTGAGATCCATTTTAAGCATTCGATATATTAAAGTATCAATTCGATATTGAATTGAAATTTAAAGTGCATGCGAATCCGATACGCACCGTTTTCCTCGAGCTGTATTGAATTCGCCAATTTTCGCCATCGGTTTCCGATTTCAAAAGCTCTTTTGCAAACAGTCGAATTTATATTACACACAAGAGAGAGCCCTACAGGCAAAATAATATAATAATATAGAGCAAGAAGCGGGTACGAAGCGGTGATACATCATTCAATCACTCGGAGAACGTGCATGTTGTTCGAGAGCCGACCTCTTCCAGTTTCCAATCTAGTAGATAAAAGTAGTGAAAAGAATGATTGATGACTCGTTTGTGCCAGAGAGCCTTTAACAAGTCGATTCTTTCCATTTTATTTTTGTACTTTATTGAATTTTTCCGATTGCATTTTGAGAAAATGTGCGTTGAATTCGTTTGTGTATAATTTTTTTGTCTTTTAGTTTTCAAACAGTTTTAATATTATAATTAAGTTATTAATAACTCAATTGTATATTCTTCGTGAAGTATTTCAAAGGTACTTAAAACTTGACTTAAATGATAAGTTGTCACATTGGGTAAATTTTTATGAATTATGCATGTGGTTGTTATTTTTTAATTACTTTTATGTACAAAAAACTTTTGATGGAATTTTTACAAACTTACATAAAATTCATTAATCTCGTTTATATTAATTTAAAAAATTAAAATCCGGCATAAATTTTAATTTTTCGTCATATAAAAAATAACATTCCCTTTTAGCACAAAGTAAATGAACAAACCTTAATTGAAGGTTTCCTAAATAAAATAGAAAGTTTTAATAGCTATTTACGTTTCAGAGTCAATCACATAGAATTTTTGAAGATATTGACCATATTGAACCAAAAATTTATCATTTATTTAACTGCTTAGCATTAACAAATCGAACAGTTCCTATCAATGAAGTTAAATTACTCTTAGCACAGCTAATAGACTGTTATTACGTATCGTTAACCTATCATTTAACTATTTAACTACCTGATATTGAAAAGACTTTGTTCTAAAATATAATACATGTGATGATAAAACTAAATAAAATCTTCGCAATTTTTTTTTCGCGTCCGGTTTTTTCCCTGTGTTTAGTGGTATTGACGGATTTCTTTCAACACCCCGATAGGGCATTGCTCATAGCAACAACTGAAACCGAAATAACAACTGAAGTGATAGGATATTTTTTAAGAAGGAGAGAGGGGAAGGAGGACCAATTCAAATTATAATTTGTATGTTGATCAATAGATAAGGCTTCTAATCGGAATCGTCTCATTAACGAGAGATTTAACTCTCATTTTGTGGTCAAATGATTAAATACCAAATTTAAGACAATAAAGTAGATGTTAAAAACGGAATCATACTCTAGCCATACCCGTAGCATGAACCAACCGCTACACCATGGGCTGGGTATCTTCATAATGAATCAATTATTCATTAAATTTCGAATAATTTATATGTAATATATACAAACAAAATTTAACAAAGTAATATTTTCAAGAAAATTTCAAACGAAGCATTAAAATTCATCCAACTCCGCAGATTCTCATTAAAAACGTCACGACCATTAAATAATTAAAATACAGCCCACTAAACGGACACTTTTGATCGCATTCATAATTTACACAGCGTTATCCCAATTTCGCACAGCAATACGAAAAATATAGACCCCACCGCAAACATTAAAATAATAAGGCGAAAAAACGCGTAAAATCCGCGTAGAGCTCGTAATCGCTTTCTCTCAGATAACCGCCGAAAAACTTTTTTAATTAACCGACGATCCCTCGGCGAATCGGGTAGCCGTCGAGTGGTAGACTGACAAGAAGTTATGAACCGATGTCATTTCTTTGCTGGATAATATCCGATTTTTAACTATATATAGCACGGAAAGGGAAGGTGAAATATGGTGGCCGAAAACGAGATGGTTTATTTATTGAGGGTTGACGGCACTTAAGGGTGGTACGTACAGGGGTTTATTTATGTCAATGTAATGTTATATGAAATTTACTGTAATTTCTATACCGGATCCATAGGGGTTCGATTCATATATTATAGTTACCCAAGGGAGTTTTCATTGCGAAAATAATAAAAAAATCATCACATTATTTGAGAATAACGGAAATTAGCTGATCACTGAAAAAAACCGTTATTGAACGATCTTAGATTATTTATAATATTTAATGGCCGCAATTAATATCACAATGATTGGTGCAGTACTGGAGCTAGAGTAAATGGTGCAAAAAAAAAATTAGACAGAGAAAAATTCGCTCCCTTCCCCAAACCAATTTCGTACAAAAAATCCTATGATAACCAAAAAAGTCTTGAAAATATTTATTATTTATTAAAATTAAATTTTAAAAAAAGTTTGCCCAATTTAATTAAAAATATTTTCCAGGCATTTTCAAATAACACTAGAAAACATCGACAGCAGACTTCAATCTGTGAAAATTTTTGAAACACTATATAATATAATATGATTAAGATAAATTATAAAGCATTAATTAGATCATTTAACCATTATGTGATCCTCCAATTGTCCAAAAACGTGTCACGCGTTCTACTGTTGGTATTTTCTAGTGTCCTTTGGGCAGATGTCTTGTCACCATATTTTTCCATCAATATTCAAAATTATTTTCAATTAATAAAAAACATAACTTTCGGCGCCTCAAGCGGCTGGCTCCATAGGAAAATGCCTAAGTTGCCTATACCTAGCTCCGACCCTGGACTGGTGCATCAGATACGGCGAAACCATAATATTATATAATATAATCAATGCTATATTTTATTTTTGCTGAATCTAAATTGACATGAAACAATTATGAGTACTATGCAATTATGCTGATACGTCATTGTCAATGTTTCCATGCCGTTTTCAAATTTAAAACGAAAATTAATCAAGTTATCGTGGATTTAATCATATCTAGAAATCACCCGATCGCACGATGATATATAATAGATAGGTTTGCGCCACTCAATTGTTAATTAAAACTGGCGAAACATCTAGTATGTCGGTCGAACGGTTTCGCTTAATTAAATCGTTGACGATATGAAATATTCATACACGTAAAATTAGAATTTAAGCCGATCGATATGGTGACGAGGATCAGTTACTGTAATGAATTTCGAATGTTCAATTCATAATGAAATATATTCGATCTAGAATAATATGAAATTTATGGCTGTCGAATGTTTTAGTCGAAGTTAAAGGCAAGGATTTAAGGTCAGGATTAATTTTCTCGAGTTACAACTTTTTTAAATATCAGAAACTCAGTAACTTCAATTTCATCATTCAGACAACTAACCTGAAAAAGTATGTACTTTGTCAGGATATATCACTGTGTATGAAATTCGATGATGCGGATTTGAATATATATGAATTTAGGTTTTAGTAGACTTTTTCGGAACACTTTTCACTCTAAGTTCACCAGACTGAAAACACGGAGCGGACAATACAATTCCCTATGAATTTACATACAGAATTTATTTGCGTAATTAATTAAAACGTCGAGTTTCTGCGGTCATTGTTTATTTCGCACATACCAAAATCTAGACGTATTCGACTTCTGAATAAATGTTGTTAGCATAAATACAACATAGAATAAAGCAAGGTTTTTCTTTAGCACGAAGCTACTCTATTGTTTTCATATTATTATTGTGCAGACACAATGGCTATTGTTATAATTTCACATATGACTTTTTTCCTATCGTAGTTTCAGCCAACTATTACGTAAAGCAACGATAAAATACAGTCATGTCATCGTTCAAGAAACACGCGAAAAAATGACAAAAAAAGGTTTTCAGAAAAAAAAAATTCGCTTTCCTCTAGCACGTGAAAGTGACAGTTTTCTTTAACCCGCCGTAACGCAACACCTGTCCTGTTTTGTGTACGGTTCCCTTTTCGCGTCATTTGAAAATAAGCAAGGAAAAAAATCATATTCCGTATGAAAAAAACCTTCATAATCCAACGTTCCTGTTTTATTCATATTTACGAGATTAATGCGAATCTAAATGACCGTTTAAATTATTCAAATTGCTACGTTCGAACGTTCAAACAGATCGTCCGTTGTCGGCCATTTTGACAACGATACTGAGCGATTTAAACGCAATTTATTATAACAATGTACTCCTGAATTTATTATAACAATCTCATTATTTTCATATAGATTTAAAATTTTTTACTTAAGGTATATTTTGTATAAATTATGTAATATTCAATTAACTTAAGTATACAAAATTTTAATTAGATCTCCTTAATATTAAATAATTTTTTATAATTATTATTAATTTATGATGAGCTTGATAAATTAAAGTTTTGCATATAATAGAAAAACATTCTTTAGTGAAAATAATTTATATGTTTATAGACGCACTAAATCTATCTTATTATTACAAATAACATGGATACTACGTTGGTAATTCCATGATATACGAAAAATTTTCTTGTACTTCTTTGTAATTCCATCAATCTTTTTGATAAAGATGACGCATAAATATCGCAATGAAAAAAATCTTTATAACTATTACCTAAACCCATTGTTTAAAAATTACCAAATTTTCAGCAGCAAAAAAAGAAAAATAACGAAAATTCCACCGAAAATCATATCATCAAACACAACCATAAATCCTCAAAACATCGTTCCGAACACTACGCGAAATAGGCCGTAAAATTAAAGCAAAATAAAGACAGAATTAACGGCGCTGTTGTTCGAGCGAATCAATTAACCCGAGCCTCGTTTTTCCTCGGGTTAACGGCGGCTCACAATCCTCGCCGGCAAAAGGTAATAAACGATCCCGGCTTCATATAAAAAAGCAGATCCCGTCGTAAATTAGGCCTCCGACACCATGCGGTCGGGACAAACCCTCATAACATCGGGGGATGTATTAATATACGCCGCGATAAGAGGCTTTGTCACTTTGGCGGTTATCGAGCGTCGAACTTGACGAAGGTCTGTCGCAGAAGCCTCTGGAATTTGCCGAATTCGAAACACGACGTTCTTGTCCGATGACCGGCTCTTACTTGATTATGATGTATCGAGTTTCCGGGTTATTTGCATGGAACGTGCCACAAGATGTCGGAGGCGCTTTGGTAAGTCAATTTACACTTTAAACACCGACGGAAGATGAGTTGATGGTGTTACGCAATGTTGTGTCCTGGAAAATTTTGTGTTTCGTATATTATTTAAGTTTAAATGGAAATATGAGTGTTGAGTTGCTTGTGAAATTTATTGAAGTTTCAAATTTCGGACGTTTCGATTTATATTTTCGTACTTTTAAGACAAGAGTTAAGTGTGCCAAATTTTTTTGTTGAAAATTTTGTGTAAGTGGTTGCAATATTTTATAGTATTTTTATAGTAAAAACTGTTTTTTAATTTAAATTATTTAAATATTATATTATCGTTTCGTGCATATACATCAACATCGTTTAACTTATTATACTTAAACATAGAACTGAACGATGTTACACGATACCTAAAACACTCTCTTTGGTAACATTAAGTTGAAGTACCTAGTTTTCCGCTACTCTCTCGACAATATACTGAAAGTAAGTATGTACGTCGAACATCCTCATGAAAAATTCGAACTCATACAACATAAAAACCCCCTAATCACCCAATTATAAAAAAATTTATTCCGACTGATTATAATAACGACGCACTCAACTCCGCCAAATTATATAATATAAAAAAATTAAACTAAAACCCACATATCACCAACATCACGAAAGTCCACAAAGCCGCCGTTACTCAGCGCACGAAAAAGGCAACCGCCGGAAAAATACACATAAAAAATCAAATATTAAACAGCCGAAATAAAAGCCCGGCACGCCACCTAGCAAGAAAAAGGACACACCCACATCCTTCCGAAGGAAACGAAACGCACACGAGCGTTCTCACCTAGCGTTAACAACGCAACGGCCATTTTTCACCCGAGACGCGGCGAACACACACACGCCACATAAAATATAAGAGGTCCATTCGAAATTCATACCGACGCGAATTTCCCAAAGGCTCTATGCGTCTTCAGACGGCATCAGTCAGGTGCTGGAGAAGGCTCCGGCGTCCATTACGGAGTCTTAATGCCGAGGAGTGCGCAGTGAGGCAGAGCCTCTAATTAACGCGAGTTCGCCTTCCTGGAAGGAAGTTTCGAGGAAGTGTTCAATTATGGGAGTCGGGTTTTGAGCGAGTCGTGTTTAATTGGTTCGTTTTTTTCTCCGTCGTGGGAAAAGAATATGATTCCTGATTTGGTCGTCTGCGTATGTGAGGCTGTTTCGGGGTATCGGTTAAAATAAGTCTCTAGGGTAGTGTTTTTTTTGTTGCGTTGGGAATGTTGGCCGTTGTCTTTTTTAGTAGGAGTAATGGAATTAATAAGGAGAAGGAATAGTGTACGCTTATTATGGGTATTACCGATGTCGTTTATATATTATACGGTGAAAATATAAAATGAATGAAATTCGATCGAGAATATATTTTTTAGTGTTTAAATTTTCTTTTTCGTTTTTCGGAAACAATTTTCCTTTTCTGTTGAATAAATAGATGAATAAAATATATGAAAATAAATAAATAATAAAGTACATTTGAAAATCGTGCCGAAAACGGATCTTAGACATTTCGACCGTCGATCGAACGAACTAAGAAGACACTTCAATATAATGGGATATAAAAGGCATAAAACTTTTTACAGAAAAACAAATATAAAATATTCAAATGGATCAATTATTCCATTTGTTTACTGACGTGGCGGAAAATGTTCAGAAGTTTTTCACAACCTGTCGGATTTATCTCGTCGAATTAATACTCTGAAATGTGAGGACAATAATCCGTATATTTTCCGTCGATTAAATACGAATCGTTTGGGGATTTTGATTTAAATTCCCTTCGAATCGCGATTTCACATTTTCGACGGTCGCGAATCCCGATTTCGATCCTTTCGTCTCATGCATGATTCAATTCCAGTAGCCCGAGGGACAATGATATTTATTTGTTCTTCATATATTTATTTTATTAAAAAAAGGAGAAAGAAGAAAGAAGCACATAGTAAATAAATAAACAATATTAAACGCGATCCGTTCTCATATACGAAAGGATCGTACTGACGTCACGGAATATGTATTACATACACATGTTTGCGCATTACCTGGGATTAGGTAATATTGATTATATGTAAATATTTAATTTGCGGAAAATGAAATGAAACGTTTTATAATTTGAAAAAATACATTTTGAACGGAAAGCGTAAAATGGCGCAAATTAAACACGGTTTATTATTTATAAAAATTATATAGTTTTTGTGTATACATCAATTGTTTTGATGGAGACATAAACATGAGTCTTTAGCGACCATTTGGCATAGAACCTTCTCGCACATATAAATAAGTATTGCGAAAAGGAAAATTGCCTACTATGTATAATTTCCAAACAATGTACTAATAATATAAAAAAATATGGAAAAGGAAAATAAAATGAATAAAAAAATTATTTTTCAAAAGTATATCCATTTCCGCTAGTACATTTAAACACAATCATACAAAAGACGAAAAGTTACGAATAAAGCTTTGTTGTCGAATAAAAATGACGCGAATATTCATACAGACGTAATTGGAAGGCGAGTATGAAATATACAAAATAATATATTATCAGCAAACTTTTCCCATATACACAAAAGAAACGGAACTTAACTCATAACAGAAGCGTTCTGCCCATTCCCATTTTTTTCTGATTCGCCGTATTCCCATTGTATGTAGCATGAAATCTTTAAATAAACTACGATATGAAATTTACAACATGGTATCATAATTCGATAAAACTTGTAAAAACATTAAAAAGACTTAATTAAAAAGTATTTCTCGATAAAATTTATAACTTACAAGATTCTTATGAAGTCATTTATCGATAAAAATTACTAGGCATTACATTTATTCCTTTCGATCTCCTATGAAACAGATGTGTGAAAGCGGCAAGATTTTATGACTCGTTTGTTACAGTTGTTGCAAAACGACAAATATCCTTTCTTTGTTTATGGCGCATTAAAAATGAAACGATTCTGAAATCTGAATGTGTTTGAAAGTTTGAAAGAATTTTTTTCCGTTCATACATATTATTTATAAGTTAATCTATTTTCTATCGGAATGTTACTATTTGTATTGATCACTTTAGTTTAGCGATACGTAGTAAGGTAAATGAAAAAAAAAAGATCGAGTAGAGTTGATTTGAAAATAAACAACATGAGATACTTTCAATATTCAACTCTTTTAGAGGCATATTCATCGTTTTATATGATGATGATAACATATATTTCGAAATTATATTGAAAATTTGGAAGTGCCTTATAAATTTTTCCATGGCTGTACTTAGAACTTTAACATTTACAACTTTTACCAAATTTCGAAGCACCAACCATAAATTTAACGAGCATACTTCTACACATCATTCAAGCGCATATTTACAAAATAAATCAATAATAAAATTGTGCGAACTAGCAATCTGCGTATCGATAAATCATCACCCAAAATAGCCGACGAAGCGAGATTTATGCGCAATAACCGAGTACATTGCGTATGTGAAAAGCGTTTGGGCCATCAACATTATATTATAATACTTAATGCGCCGAAAGCTAAATTGCCAAATTAATAGCGTATGAAGGAACGCCTACTATAACTCGAAATGCCGAAACACCATAATAATGACAGTGTGTACGAATAGTGTAGAGTTGTCCCAGAGCGGAGACCTTAAGGGATCAAGTCGCATAGTTTATGTATTGTTCGCGTGGGTGGGAAAAGGATTCGTGAAAATATGGATTTATATAATGGGAGTATGTTTACGCTATTTTTGATGATTGAATCTGTTGATTTTCGATTAAAAAGGGATGTTGTTTCGGCAGGGTTCGTTAGGTTTAATATACGCAAAAAAATTAAATTTGCGTATGCACATATATTGAATATTTCAATATTGGTAATAAATATTATTTCTGGAATGAAAAATGTGGTTTCAGATTAAAAAATGAAATATCGAAGGAATTTAATTATACATATATGAACAATAACAAATTCGAATTGAATTATACAACAGACTCATAAAATATTAATAACCAACCAACAAAAATACTCTTGAACGAAATTCGAGATCTATGTTTTTTCCAACGAAAAAAGCATCATCATCATAATCAATTATCATATAACAAAAAGATCAAATTACGAACCATCGACTAAAAAGCACATTTCGCACGGAAAACGCTAATTAACACAATCGTTATGCGGACACCCCAAAGAGAACCTCAAACCGAACATCACCCGCACACAAACTGAATAAAATAATTCATCTTTGTACCTATAATAAATCCGATTCGATTTAGAGGTGATTTTCCGCAGGACAACGGGCCGATAAATTTACGGTCGAATTATGCAAACGACGCGAAAGGTCCTACAACGATAATTGCGCTTTAATCAAAACACGGTAGCCGAAAAGGGCCGGAAAGTGCGCAGAACGGACAAGGGACTTCCAAATTCCACAATGGCCATACAAATTTCGGCGCCGGCTTATAAACTATGTATAATTCGGCGCCGACTTGGGAAAATATAACTCAAAGTATCGTGAGAAAGGATCCTCTGCTTTGGAGGTTTCGTTGAATAAAAAATACGTTATTTGAAAGTTTCAGCTATTCAATTTAAATATTTGGAATTTCATATTTGAATGAAAGTGTGCGAACGATTTGCATATTTCATTTTGGTTTTTGTAAACTTCTATATTGGTGTTTTATTCATCCGTATTGGCTCGTTTTGAATTTTAAAATAGCCGCAGACTTGAATTATGAAAATCATTGATATAAAAAAAATCACTGATTTAAAAAAAATTATATGCAAAAAACTGAATAAAATTACGTATTATGTATTGAAAATAAAGTGGTTCTATCGGCGCATACATAATAAAATGGTAAAATAGAAATTTCTAAGATGATATCTCGATACGATATCGATTCTGAGAGGCAGTGCAAAATATAAAAATGCTGAAAATATATGCTGAGATCGTGAGGAAAATTTCGCACCTTTCGAAATAATCAAAATACAAGCCGAGTCACGTCCGAATAAATTCGAAGAGTGGCTTTTTGCGCGCATTTCCCAAGATCGTTGTAAAACGGTGGTTGGTTTTCCACACTCGATAGGAAAAAATCAGATTTTCTCCAAAGTAAATCACATACGTTAATACTCGTTCGAAATTGCGAAATTTAATTTTTCCCGTTTGTTTTTACAATTATATGTGAAAGTATGAATGTTCATGAAATTTTATGTATATTTGTTTTGTTTTTTAACCAAAATTATAAACGGTAAATAAAAATTATTTAAAATATAACTATATAATTTAATAAATATTATAATGTAAGCCCACTTTTGAGCCGAAAACTAAAACTAATTAAAATTTCCCAATACAAAATTCAGCTTCATCACTTTGTCAAACAATCTTATTTTTTCGTCAATCCGCGAAAAACGGTAAGCCTCTCGAACCGAATCAACACTGCAAACGTAAACCTCCGAAGCCCAGGCGATTCATCAAGGATCACACTGGGTTTATTGAGCAATAGTTAATTAGGGTCTTTGTTGACTTTGTGAGCAGAAGATTGATGACTCGAATGAGACGATTCGACCCAAGGACTAGTCCCTTAAACGTGAAAACATCCCGAAAGGACGAAATATATGAAAAAAACGTTGAGAAACTAAAACGCGGGGGCCTAACAAGCGTGTCCTGAAGTGATTACGTATTCTCTCGCTTTTCGCCCGAGGTTTCAGAACGTCTGAAAACGTTCCTGAACGTTTCTTTTGGCTGGTGGTTTTGTCAAATCGCGGAAAAAGATCGGCCTCCTGCGGGGATAATCTGTCTGCGTTATGTCGGCGAGGAATCGTTCGCTTTTTCGCATTTAGAAAACTAGAAGAGTGGTCGGATGCGAATGTGTACGAGAGTTAGTGTAAAAGAATTGAAAATAAATCAAGATTTACTATCGCCGAATTCGATTATCCTTCTTGAGAGCACTGCGGTTCTTAACCTTTCTAGCACTGGTGGTGTGCTCGAAATATATTCTCATTCACCGATGAAAAATTTTACCATTTTTCAATCTAAAGTATTTTCGCAGAAATGTGAGAAAATTTTTCCGTTCCTTATCTTTTTAGAATAAATTATAAGAAAAAAATCTCAATAATATAAATTATTATAGAATAGAAATATGAAACAGAATTTCGACTAACACATTCACATTTCATAGAAATTTAATAATTACATATATGAATGAGATTATCAAAACTGTCACAACGGAAAGTTTTCGGGATGCATATGAAATAGGGCAAATAATAACCATCAGCACTATTGCTTAATTAGTATCTCATATTATTATATTATAGCGAAATAGTGTGACTAAAAATCAACCTATTACAAATATTTAAATTAAGAACCTCTGATCTATAATATAATACATAAATAAAAAGAAAGAATACGCATTTAGAACATGCCTTGTGAATACTTTATTAGAAAGAACTAGATTCTTCTAATATAAATAGTAATAATTTATTTTGATCAACAGACAAAATAAACAAGAAATATTATCAACGCAATGATAAAAATAAATAAAGTTGTATCATAGTTGCCCAACATCTTCAATTTATTTATATTAAATCCGACGACTTTTTCGTAATGTGAAGATATTTTGGTATATGCTGTCAAACTTCAGTGGACCGAACTCGACTGAATTAGAAGTGAAAGCCCTATGTCCGGAGACGATATTATTAAGCCTTAAGATCGCGGTCAACACACTCAACATGAGGGAAAATAAATGAAAGCTCAGAAAATTCTAGCAAAAGTTCAGAAAATCCCAGGGAATTTCGTCCGCAATATTCTTTAAGTGAGCAATATACAACTACGCGGCACTATGAGATTCGTTTTTACAGTATATAAAATTTAACGATTGACTCATACAAGGTGATCGCATCGGCAATTAATTCGTACTAGACGAAATTATATCGAATCTCGGATGTTTGGAACAAAATTTTATTACGGTGTATACTCGTACTTAAAATTAATACCCGTGAATATTAACAATTATATATATTCTGGTGTTGTGTTCGTAGGCTTCTAAAACCCCTTTAATGAAAGCGCGTCACATGTTAAGTGTTTTTCTTAGTGGAAAATTTCGCACTACAGTTTCAAGATTGGACAAGTTTTCATAAGCGGAATGCTTTTATCGAGTTTTGACGTGAACGAAAATTCTTCAGACGTTACGCGTATTCTGTATTTTCACGAAAAACAATGAGAATTTCAATTCGCGAAACACAAGCGCGCCTCCCTCTATATTTTCTTTCCTCATAAAAATTCCATTAGATTCGAATCTTTAAATACACACGTTTACAGTCAGAATTGCAGAAATTTTGAACATGTACCGTAGCGGTATATATGTTTATTTGCGTATCGCGAGGGATAATTTTCCGGTTCGAGCAACTTCGGCCGGCATACTTTCGATTCTGCGGTTGGAAAAAATCCACCACACTAAATTTTCTTTTGTTGGTCGTCGGAATTTTCCGTCCCTCGGGTAAGTATGCGTAACGTTCGGTCGATATAAGGTCGCTTTTCCGAGTATAGTACTCGCCTAAGGACAAAACCACTAGTTCAGGAGTCGCATTTCGTGAATCTGAAACTTCGAACTTTACGTCAAATTAAATGTTTCAATTGTGATGAAGATACTTTGGAGGAACTCTAGAAATTTCGAGAATAGCCCTTAAATTGATAAATTTACTTTGAATTACTTCAAGGATTTTCAATAATGATGATCGATATTATTATGAAGAATAATACTTTATATATATTTTTAAAGTATTAGTGACATGTTGTTTTAAAAGTTTTAAGCTATTGAAAAAAAACGATTCGCTTTATCTCGTTTAGCAAGCGAACTCGTTGACCAAAGGTGAATTTGCATATTTTGAAGCTTTGTTTTAGTCCTTTTGAAAATTTCACGTTTTCGTGTCGCAAATTTTCGTCAACGAACGAATAATATATATGGGCAAAAGCCTCTTGATTAACGCAAAAAAGGGTTAACGTGTACGCGTCGTTAACGTATAAAATTACCGAAACCGTGAACAATGTACGCGTTTGTATTTTTGTATTTGATTTTTCACGATCTACATGAGAAAACAAAAGTTGTGTTATGTCCGAAAAAAAATATTGACGCATTTTTCAGCGCGAAAAAAAATTTAATTTGTTTTTATTCGTATTATAACATATTTTATCATGTTTGTAATTAATTTTCGCAAATTTGTTATGACACATATCGTAAATTTTCATGATTTACGCAATCGTATAATATACAAAGCCGTATAAAATTTAAAACGAGCACTATGCAAATTTGCATAAGACCTAAACACAGCCAGTTGACACAAACTTTATACTTTCAAAACTAACACAATCACACACCAAAACCATACGATATTTATATGAGGATTCGTTTCGGAACCGGGACAATATAATTCAACCAAACACACACTATTAACATCGCCCTCGGAGCAAGAACCGAAACCTCGACGTCTGAACTCCAACAAGAGAAACGCTAACGGGAATTCAATTTGCGGACTCGGATTCTCTATATTCTCGAATCGAATCTAAAGGTGAACTCTTCGTTTTGTCGAATCCTTTGTCGCGATCGAGGCCCGGTGCACTCGAGGGGAAGGATTAATTCTGCAAGAGCTTGTTCGTGTCGTTGCAAAGTTAACATTGTTAATTCGCAAAGGATAAGTCGTAATATGCGCTACTTTAGCAAGTTGGACGGTGCATGGTGAGGTTGCCGACATAACGTACCGTGAACTGCAATTACACTGGTAATAATACCGCTCTATTTTAATGTATGACCGTTGCTAGTGTAGATTGTGAGTAATTAAATAGTTTCGCGAGGAATGTCAACAATTTGAATGATAAATACGGTTTAATTAATGTAATTTATGAAGCAAAGTGCGTTTTCCTTCAATGCTGCGATATCGTTAGAATAAAATACAGGAGAACCTCTATTATTCGGATTGATTTTTTTTTTCAAATGACAGATTTTACAATTTTTTATATAGCGAGCGTCAAAAAATTTGTGAATACGTAACAAAAATTATACGATCTCGTGACAGACTGAACTATGGGTTATCAAATTGAAACCTAACAGGAATTTTAATTATATAAAAATTTAGGGTTAAAAATCTTCTTGCAGATGGGGTTAAAAGTTATGGTTTCATTAATTATTATCATGAGAACCAATCCATACACTATCATGGCGATTATTGTGTTATTATGTTCACAATTTTTTCCAGTATCATAACCAAAAATAATAAATATAAATAGACTGTAAATATGTCTAAAAAATATTTGAAAATTGCGCACATGATTATAAACACGAAAAATTTCTATAAATAATTAAATTTACTTTCAAATACATGTATTCATAGTTTTTATTTAATACGATTTTTTTCTTATTTCAATTATCCAGATTTTTTACTATCCAGACCATCTAGATCCACGTTTAGTCCAGATAATCGACGTTCTACTGTATAATATTTGTTAATTATTTTACACTGGCTTGAATTACTTTTAATGATTGAATCGAATTTATAAATATTGAGTAAAAATTTAAAGATTTATCACTCAAATGTCAAAAAATACTTATTGCCATAATACAAGATTATTTCAAAAATTCGTATATATTTCCACAAATAAAAATATTACTATGTGTATTTTATTTATTTCGCACTCCACAACCAGAGCGGGAACAAAGCCATTTCTACGTCTCGACTCCGCGAAATCGCTGCCGCTTTTTTATCAATAACTACTAAAAAATTCATATTTCCCTCTCGCCTTTTCGACATGTAGTCACATCAGGATATGCTAAGTAATCGCTTTCCTTCGATTTCACCCTTGATTTGCAAATGAACTCGTACGAAAAGTGTTCTTGGCAATTGGCATTCGGTGAGACGTCCTTTGTTCGTTGCGGGCCGCGTCTTTCTTTTTTTCCATTCGAACCGCGTGGAAAATCGCAAGACGTTCTTTTACGGTTATTATGGCGGCAAAAGTCGGGTTCCATTTTTTTCTTTTATTTTTTTCTTTTCGGTTTTATAGTTCTCTGGTGTGCGTCTTCCGTAGAAAGTGTCACAAACGCACGTATACACATTTGAAAGTATTTCGGTGCGCATTTCTCAAAAAGGACTCGCCTGGAATCGTGGCGTTTGATCGATGTTCGTGATTTGACTTAGTGATCTATTCGAATCGATTTATAGAACTATCAGAAACATGTAAAAAAATACATAAAGAGAATAAGAAATTCGAATAGAAGATAGAACAAGAATAATGTATGTCAGATGAAAGTACGCAGTGAAATGAATAATGGAGACCTTCAACATTTTAAAAATATCACATGCCGGATATTTTAAATAATAAATTAAATCATAATAAAATACATTGAATCAAATATTATTGTTGTCAATACTTTAACTAACAAAGAGCCACTTATGGAAGTTTTAGCAATAACTCGGAAAAAAGATAAACTACAAAAAGTAACTAGTGGATTCGACAGCGTCGACATTTCACAACTGGGTCAAAATACGAAGCCACACAACAGCAAAAGAAGCTTATTGATTCGTATTGAAAGTATCGGATTGTTAAAAATATATCCGATAGAATTTACACACATTTACAAACATAAAAGACACGTAACGAGAAAACGAGGAATCATCAAATAAAAAAATGTCCTATTGATAAAATCTAATATTAACGAAGCATAATTCTCTCCGTCGGAACATTACGGGGAAAGCTGAAACGACGATTTTTCAGCATACGTTGGGTGTCGTTCGTAAAGTTTTTCTTCATAATATTTTTCGTCCACTTTGAATACGAGGAAACGTCTGCGGAGACAATGTCTTTTTGCCGACCAATATTCGCGTTTTTAATTCGCAAAGATTCCTTTTGTACTTTTTGATTTATTACGTCGAGGCTCGGCCGCCATTTTTCATGTTTTCAGACTAATTTCTCATATTTTATCCGCTTGAATGTTTTTTTTATGAGGTCGAGAAAATTTTCTCCGTCGGGATACGAACGTTTCCAGTATCTTTTTTTAAGCGAGTGACGTTCGTTTTTCAGGTTTGTCATTTCACTTATCAATTACATCATTTTTGATGAATGTGTAAGTGATATTCTACATACAAAATCAACTAGATGAGTATTTTCGTATAATATTGAAAAAAACATCAATACAAATATTATATTATATAATCATAATAATATGTTTCTAAGAAACTTATTATCGTCACTTGAATTGATTAATATACTGAACTAAAAAGAATACTAAGCTTTTATATTGTTACATATAAGATTGATTATTACATAAAGATAACAAGATAACTTTTCGCAGAATGATTACTAGTTCGAATAATCACAAACGTTGAATACAATAGTATATTGCGATGACAATGAAGTGAATATATAAAAAAGTATATTTTAGTTTTCATGAGATTCTCATTTCGGAAAAAGGAGATCACGAGTTTGTGGATTGTGGGAAACCGTTTTGAAATTTAATTTATATGCAAATGAAATATTGGAAAATCAATCATAGATATCTTTTGACAATTCATGATTTAAAAAAGCGATATTAATACGAACAGTGAAATGTCATAAGTACAGAAAATATCCTTTATGACAAAAGCGAGACATACAAAATGTAAGTTATACATCATATTATATTTTTCTTTTCGAATTGGAATTTTGCCATCTTGCGTCAAAAGAATCTTTACTGACGTTGCATTTCATTTTTATCTAAAGTAAATAAAATTTTCTACAAACATAAATAACAAATCATCCAGATTTTTCTGATAAGAATATTTTCAAACATTGAACTTCAATGAATATTGACAGCTTTCATAATTCAAAACATCAAAGTGAACATTAGAGATGCTGTTATTTAATATTTAAAATATTTAAGCGTTTCATATTTCAATACGACAACGTGTCAAAAAAAATGTGTTCTTATAGCGGCAAAAATTCTTTAATATCAAATTACGAAATATATCAATTTCAATAAAAAAATTATATAAGCTAGCATTTATTTTTAATCAAAAAAATGTTGATATAAGTTTATACAAATGAAAAGGTATAGACACAAAGATTTCAGATACAAAAACGAATCTTAAGAATATTTTATAATAATGTACCAAACATTCGAGATCGTCAGAATTAGATAACACCACCGAAACAATAGGAGAAGCACAACAGAGGGCAAAGCTCGCGTCCGCGCTTTGTTTGAACGTTAGAAAATTTCAAAATCACACAATGAACCGTTCGTTTGTCGGATTACACTTTTATGGTCGAACAAATACGCACCGAAAACTGAAGTTCAGAGTGTATTTTGCGAGCCGGATTTCGTTTAGGGCTTTATAAAAGAGACGACTTCGTTTCCACGCAAAGCGTACTGCGTCCATTAGCCGAGTTTGTGAGTGTGTAATTTCGCTCGGCCACGGCTTCGTCCTTAATCAGGACATGAAAAGGATATTGAAGGTATCGTTGTGCCCTCTAGAATGTTTACCTTCGCGGAATTTGCATGCAAGTAATGGTAGTGAGTTCTCTAGTTGTTCTTCGTTATGCTACGTGCTTGTTTTGTATACAGGTACCTTTCAGTGTTAAGAATATTCAAATGTAAGGATTTTTTTAATGTTCGCATGTATGAAATGTATGTAAAGGTTCATTCATTATGTAGAATGTTTATATTTTCAAGGTATTTTGTTGAGGGAGTGTGTCGAGTGGAATGTTTGAAAATATGAATAATTTTAAATAGATTTTTCAAGTTATAAGCATCGTATAAATTGTAATATTAAACGTATAGAATTTTTTACCATTAAATTTATTTAAAGATAAAAAAATATTACTTCAACTTTCAATGATAAAATGGAAAATTTGAAATAATGTGTTCCTAAAATATTGTCCTATATTTAGGAAACGCTCGGGAATAATTTTATGAAGTTAAACTTAGTTTGTTTTAATCATAAGCGATTGCCTGTCGAAACTTTGCACTTGCATATACAATCGAGAATAATCCACGGGCCATATTTCCTATTACTGATTTATTTTATTGCTTCTAATTGTGAGCTGAATAAAAGGTCAAGAACAATGAAAATTCCCATCGGATTTGAAAAGCTTTCGTGAAAAATAAAAAATTCATCGGCGTAATTTCAATGAAAAAGCTTCATAAATCAAAATCTCTCCTTTTGTGTCAAACAATTTTTTTCGAACACCTTCGATATTTATGAGCGAAAGTTTTAATCTCGTTCCGATATGTCCCTTCAGATTTTAAAAATTCCCCTTCCTGTTATATATAATATAGAAAATCGATACGAATCCCATTTTTTCTTCGCAGCCAATAAAATGATAATGAAAAAACTGACAGCATTGTCTTAGACATGAAATCGTCAAACTTTTGCAGAAAAAACAAGATTATCTTGGAATGATTTCCATACTATGCACGAAACTTTTGCTGTATATTTTCGTAAACATTTATATAAAGCAAAAACCAAATAATTTTTAAATATTAATCTCAAGAATGATTTTTTAATTCAAATTTTAACCATTAAATTTTCCAAATCGCATGTAATAAATGGTTGAAAACTCACTTTTATATACCAAATTACTATAACATAAAAGTAAATCTATGTTTTATGTATGAGTTCATTCATCTTGAAAATTTATTGTACGGTGGAAAAGAGGCCATTAGATTTGGCCGATGTCCTTTCCAGGACTCTGGAACCATAAATAAAAAATTAAAGAGTTTTTTTTTCTATACTTATTTTGTTCCCATAGTTAATGAGATAACGATAGAACGTATATGTTTTAAGTCGCGAACAAGGCCTTTTTTTGCGGTGCGAAATTTTCAAGTTTACTAACAACCTACATACAAAAAACGGCCCCTTAATAGAAATAAAAGTGGCATAACAAAAAGGGACTCGCGTAAAAGGGTCGTGGCGAAATAAATTCCTTGTGGTTCGTCTGATAAACGAGAACCAGAATGTAAAAACGACGTAGAATTAAGAGGCACCAAAAATATAGCATAATGGTAGATAACTATTAAAATTAACTGTTTTCCCTGTTCTTTATTAGCACTTGATGCTAAAAAAATAAATTTATTATAGTAATGTCATTATATTCTGATTTTTAAATATTATAGTATTAAATATTTTATAAAATCGTTTATCAAGACTGTGCCTATGACCTGATCGGATTTTTTTTACAACTTCAACAAAAAAAAAAAACAAAATAGTACCACAAAATGATTGTTGTCAGTCATGTAATTTCCAGCCGATCAAAAACAATTTATTTTAAGAGAACAGACCCATCAACAAGTTTACAATTTGATTTTAAATTAATTATGATAATTAAATTGAAGAAAAGTATATTAAATTATCCTGAAGATTTTCTACATAAATAAAATAGATATATGTGCATATGTCTGTAATGAATATCTTTACCACTTATCTGATCACGATGAAATTTTGTAAATGTATTGGTTGCGCATCCAAAAAGATTTCTGTGTCATTAAAATCATTTTACGTCATTTTAAAAGCAACGCCGGGCCCGAGCAACACCGGGTACCCGAGCCCATTGCCCTAGCAACGCCGAGTACAATCCGCTAGTTTGAAATAAAACAGAAAATTATCACATTTTATATGTCGAAATTTGTGGTAATCTTATTGTAGAAACGTCCATATTATTCAACATTTCCGTTTTATCGTCGTGAATACATTTACGATAGTTTCGCAAAAATCTTCGAATTCACATTATCTCACTGTCACGCACGACAGCAAATTTTCATAAGCCACTGAACCTTTCTTAGACGTATTCTTTCAGAAAAAAAATCTTGCATTTTAATAAAATCCAAAAACACGCACAGCCTCAAATATTATATCACATACGTGTATAAGAATATTAAAAATACTGCAAGGGAAATCGTGCAAATTTCGGATTTAAAAAATAAATAAAATTCTAATTCAGTTCATATCAATCATATTGAAAATTAAAACCTATGACTACTGAAAAATTGTATCTGTGTATATTATACGAATCATAATAATAATTTTTCAGCTTCATTACAGCGACAATAAAACACGATACAACCACCCGAGTTTTCCCCATATTATTTTGTAGCGAGTGAGCATGCCATTGTGTTTGTTCCGGATTCTGGATTATTGCTATTCCGTAAAACGACAATAGAAATTCCCTTTCGAATCGAAGCATAAAGGGCCCCAATGGTGTCCTCGTATAGCATTATTACAGCTCGCATGACATCCAACTCTGGTACTGATTATGTCGCGAGCTTTTCCGGAGCACATCATCATGAAAAATGTGGAAAATTCGCGTTTCGCTGCTCGGAAAATGACGGCCGAGGAAAAATCCACTATTGTTGCTGCGAGGAAACAGCAGTGGATTTTTGGATGTCATGTTAATGGTCTGTGTATGAATTATGACGACAGGTCTAATTAGAAATTGTATACTGTTATTCTATCTGTTTTGTGTATTGCTGCCAAGATTCGTATTAAAATTTAATTAAAAAATTATGTACAGGGCAATTATGTGAGTCGTTATCGTGAAGAACGCCGTGTGCGCCGTTTGATGGTACGCTTTTATACGCACATAAAGATTAAACATAATAAAAATGATTGCTCGTGAAAAAAGATCGGTGAGTGATGAATTTTATTTCAAAATACTGAAAATTTATTAAAACATATACGGAATAACAGAAAAATTGGCATTTCGAAAATGTGAATTTGCCATTTCACTCGGGAAATCGAAACGGGAACAAAATGAAACTGCGGTTGCGTGTACGGAGCATGTAATTTTTTTCATCTTCCTCCACGTGAAAAAAAGTTTGATTCCCTCAAACGTTTCTAAACGAATGATGAAAAAACATATATGTATATTTAGGTTTTTATCAAAGGCGATCGTTTATATTTAATATACGTATCGCGTCAATTATTATACATTGCGTATCCATTTTGAATATTTAAAAAAATTTCAAGGCGAGTTTCGACCCCGTTTAAAATTTCACGTAATAAGAAACGTTAAATTATTCACGTTCGCGAAATCGATGGAGAAATTACTAATTAGACAATTTCGACGAATTTACATAGGAACGAAGCTCTCTTATTACTGTTATATTATATAGACCCTTTATATATTATAAATAATTTTCTTAGGTCTTTCAATGTAATAATAATGGCAACGTTATTTGCGCACCTTTCCGTATATTTCATTCGCGAAATGATGGTTTTTTCAGACGGAATATTTTCAAATATATTGTATATTTTTCGCATTGAATAAACACGATATTCGATCACGCTATTCCTAAAATGCTCCTTCTCATTATTGTACAAATAAAATGGGGTATCTATACAACTCTGTTCATCTACGCTATTTTTTTAACAGTACATTCGGCACAATGCGGTTTCTTTATATTGAACAAATATTTTTTTTATATGTGAGTGAGGATTTTTAAAGGGCGATTATACAAATTTTTAATTAATAATCTGAATATTTTTCGCCTGTGCTAAGTATATTTTTTTAATTGTAAACGACAGCACTCGAGGGAACATTAACCTGATTTTTGCTTTGGCTCTATTATCATATATTTACATATTTATAAGAAACTTTCGCTTAATTTACATCCTTTTGAACAAGAGCTTATACGATGATTATAATTTTAGAATTATAAATGTCTGTATATTTGATTTATTTCTACGAAAACACATAGAAATACATTTCCACAAAAACGATGTTATTTAACACAATTAATATTCATTACGGATACATGTATTATATCGCTCACACGTAAATGATTTTTAAAATACAAAAGCAACACTTTGCCGAAGGGCTTTTGCTGGTAAACTCGTTAACCCTTTAACCGCCCCGCCATCTTTCGTATTGATCATCTTTATACACCGAAAATCCATTATGTTAATTAATTAGATCTGATGAAAGTTCGCCTTGAAGGCTGCCGTATTTGTAGTAATTATATGCGTATTAAAATATTCCGAAGAATTTTCAGCTACCAATTTTGTTTATTTCGCTTAAAAGGGCACTCTTTACGAGCGCAGCCTTATGACTGAGGTATTTTTACGATCGCTCCTCAAAACATACAAAATGTTAATTTTCTCAGCACACCAGACAGGTAACTACCGAGCTCAAAACATTCAAAACGTTCCCCTCGGGGCAGATGTCTCGATTAACTTTTCAAGTGCCATACGCGAAAGAGTTTGGAAAACGTGCCTTTCAGACCCAACATTTTTAATTAAGTCTGACCTATCCTTAATCGTATCGAGTTGAAACCCGAACTCGTAATGTGCTCTTTTGATATCGCAATTGACCATAATCTTTTTAATATCATTGAAAATTTGCTGCCTTAAAAGAGGCAACAAATAAATAACGAACTTAGGCCGATCCTTTTATTTTATTTCTTGCTAGTTTCACTATCGAAAACACCAACCACAATTCAGAAAGAAACTCGGAATCGTTTTAAGCTTGAAAGAAAATAAGACTCTTTGGAACGTTCGAGAGCGTGAAAGGCGTCCCTAATGAAAAATTATCTCCGCTTTTCACGCTTTTAGTTCTGGTTAAATAACAGTCACCCTCTCGAAATGCGACCGACTTCTTCTACATATGTACGTTTCTGGTACATATGTGCAAAGTCTGTTCCCAGTCTGACATTAAATTATGCTCCGAATCCCCGGACAATTGCTCACAATTATGCCGCAAGAGGCTTTATGACTGAAGGAATTTCGGAATAAAGTCAGAATTGTGCGTGCCTATTTAAACTTTGATGCGGTTTCGTCTAACAAGCGAATTAATTGCATCCCTTGATTAAGGATGTTTAATACGAAAATTATGCGTGTTTTGCTCTAATTTATAGTTTTGGTGTAGCATAAATGAGGATTCTAGTGCATAATGATCATTTAGCGCTTTTCAAAGCCGCTTAACTAACTGGTATAAACGTTTATGTTTCAGTAAGTCCTTTAGTTTCTATTGTACTTATCAGTTGTGTCTTAGATTTCTTAGTCTAGAGCTAATGAAATCTTTAATTAAAACTTCACAAAAAATAAAAATCTTATACTATTTAAATAAAGTAAATTTGATATTACAAATGGATCAATTTGAAAATAATCCATTTCTCCTCGCTAAAATAACACTATTGAATAATTTCAAGGATGACTTAATGAAATTACCCATTTTCAGGCAATAAAAAGCATTCTCTTCGAAAGCCCCATTCAACTTGAACTAGGAAGAGATTCAATAACTCGAATAAACGGATTTTAATGTAAACAAATTTATAAACGGATTCCTATATAAAATGATCACAAAGACACTTCAACATTGAAAGGAATCGCATGTTGATGGATTCTTCAATGTTGATGAATAATCATCGTAGCGCATAGCAACATATGTATCGTATTGAATATATCATGATTATCGGGTATCATTTTAGCGAAATGAGCTTTGTCTGCATTTATCGCTCGTCGTATTTCTTCTTAATTTCTCTCATCCATCTGGAAAGCTTTTCCTGCCTCCTTCGCCATTTTTTCACTTTCCATGTTCGTACGATTTATACGTAAGGAAAAAAAATGTGAAACATATCGTTTGCATTTTCGGTCGATTTGTTATAATTAACGAGCCCGTACACCTTTTCGAACAAATCGATTAATTAGCGAATCAATCGGCTTTCCTGTTTGTTCGCCGAAGGCTCAAATGGAAACATATTTTTCGGATCGTCGTTGTTATCGAAAGGTCGCCTTTTTGAAAAACGAACTCGCAAATAGCCGTCGGACATTTTCGAAATGTTTAATTTTCGATTTTCTCTTTAGATGTTTTAAATTGTGTTTAGTTGACGAGTTTTCAATTATATGCTACGCTTGGCGACATGATTCAAAAACGCTTCCTTTTCATGAATAAATACGAAGTAATCGGATTTACGATTATACCGAGTTTTCTTTCGATATTGTTTTTTGTCGCTTTCAAGATAAACATTTCCATTTTTATTATGCGATAACCTCGGGAAAGTGCCACGATTTTTGCTTTATATAGTTCGACGTTTTTTCATTTCAAATTTATAAACAATAAGAATTATTTGTTTTTTGAAATATACATAATTTTAAATATAAAACTAATTTTTAGAGAATATAATACATAATTATGGGATTCCCAACTAGCTTTCAAAATAAATTGGAATCCGAATAGATACAGATCTCTAAATTGTGATGGAATTTGAAAATCCCTAGTAGAAGATTATTGTGAGTATATTAGTAAAGTTATAAAAGCATTTATACTTCAATCGTAAAATAGTAATACAATTTGAGAGCGCTTATCTAAAATCTGCATACCGAACAACCACAAAAGTAAGCACACTTCCAATGTTAATTCATACAAATCTGAAAATCCTTATCCAAAACCTATGGTAAATTTTATGAGTAATCCAAATAAATCCATTAAAATATGAGCCATATATATTTTTTTTAAATCATAGTGTCACGAAAGTAATTTTCATTTAAAAATTCAAGAAAATTCTATCATATTTCCAAATCATTCGAGTTCAATAATTACTTTTTTTTTAAATTTTATAAACCTTTTTAAATAGTAATAAAACATTATTCGTTGATTTAAATACACATTTTTTTCAACGTTCACTTAAATAAATATCTGAAATTGCATAATACGGTAACCGGATAATAATACAAAGCGAACGCCCACTTTGAGAGCACCATCAGAACCCCGCATCGACACAATCAAAGGAAAATCCGAGCAGGTGCACAATATACACCGCCCCACAGTTTGAGAGCCGCGCTGCGAGTCTGCTTCGCTTATGTAAACAAAGCGAGTGTCGCAACATGAAAGCAACAAAGCCCGCAGCCGCAGAGGAACAGTCGACGTCAAACGTTTGCCAAAAAACCGAACGAGCCTTCGTGTTTTCACCCCTTCGGGATAATTAAGTCAAGGGCGGCACGGGAGCGGGGAGGGTCCCCGAGAAAGGGGGTGTCAAACTCATCCGTCGCTGAAAAAATTGTGTGAGAATATAATGGGCTTCGGCGGGTTTTGTTCGGAAGTGAATTTTTTTAGTGAGGATTTAATTGTGTGCAGTAGTTATTGTTAATCCGTCGTAAATTATCGTTGGTGAGTATTAAATGGGACGCAATATAGTATAATAATCCTTTTTTCAATTTGCTAGATTTCACCTCTCTTGAGGGAAGTGAAATTTAGCGAAGTTAATATTATAATATTGTTACTGGGATCTTGATAAAATAGATTTTTTGATACTATATTTGTAAGAATATGAAAATTTGTGATAATTCTACGTGCTTGTTTTTTTTATTTATTAAAAATTTAAGATTTATTTTTAGGAAATTTTTAAATTTAGTAATACAATATCTTTGTTTTTTTTAATTATCAGTGCCTAAAAAATAGTGCAAAACTACGGGGTAATTTAAATCTAATGATTTTTCCAAATCGTAGGAATACATCGTCAATTGCACTTAGGACGTCTTACCTTATATCTTCCACAGTCACACATTTATAATTGCTATTTTTCAAATATTTACAATTATTTATGGTAACTATTTCACCGTTCATTATATTAGAAAAAAAGTTTATTATTTTTGTCACTTTCCATTAGATTTCACATCATTTTTAGTTCAGTTCAGAATACTTAAATAATAAAATTAAATTTAGTGTAACCGACTCGAATACGGAACAAATCAGAAAATATTCATAAACTAACTACAAAATTATTCGAATGTAATGTTGTAACGACAGTTTCATTAGCAACTCTCTCATATAACTATAGCAAATACAACGTTTCATTAAACTCAAATCAACGATATACTTAAAAATTTATTTAAATCCGGTTTTTTTTTCATTAAATTCTACAGTCAACTCATATGAATTATCGACCAATTTATATATACATAGCACATCAAAGGCAAAAAAACTTAATTTATTTCGTTTATAGACTAAATCCGCCCACTTTGACTTTTTCATAAAGTGAAAATGACGAAAAAGAAAACGAACGAATACGCGTATGTCGAGTGCAGAAATTTTTTCCCTCGATATTTTATTTCCGAGATCTATATAAACTTTTTTATAAGGAAGATATAATACAAGATGATCCACAAATAAAAATAAAATCATCATAAAACAAACCCATACGTTACTCGATTACTGAAAAAATTGTCAAAAATCAATTACGCACTATCCCTAACTAATTAAATCGCACATATAAAATCAGCACACACCAATAAACTACAATTTTTTTAAAGAAACGAAATGCACTCGAAATAAGAACGCCCCGAACTAGGAGCATTCATTCAGTTTTTCATCGGTTAAAACCGGGCACTTCGACCGCACAAGCCGGCGATATATCGCGGACACTTCCACGTTCACATTTCGAACAGTTTTTCGTGTCTTTTTATAAAGGAAATCCGGAAAATTCAGTGGAAAAGCGCCGAGACGTACCGGCGCCGAGCGACGCCCGGCCACTACTGGGCCGCGCGCCCCCGCCGTACCTACAAGCCTAGAAACTGCCCCTTTCCGTCGAAAACTCACCCCCGCGTTTACAAAAGAATGAAAATAATTCATTCTTGATTCATTAATCCTAAAATTATTATATATTGCGAAAAATATGTACGGTGAGGTGTATTTTGAGTTTTTATTTTGTCGAAATTGATGGATTTTTGATGTGATTGAGCGCGGATGGAAATTTAATATTATTATTTGCAATTTAGCGGTATTTTTCAAATAATTTTATATAATATATTGAACTTTTTTTCATTTGCTTTTACTTCTGAATATTCTTAAAAGCAATAAAACATAGATCTATCCAGAGTTAAATACAAGACTGAAAGGTTAAAATGAAGTGATTTACAGCTACTTAGCTCGAAAAAATAAAAATAAAAAACGCGAACGGGAAATAATTTATATCTTAAAAGCTTACCACTGTACTATTTAAATATGTTAATTTTTAATTTTTATGATAAACAATTAAAATAAATATATTTTATAAATTGAATGCTAACAACGTTACATTATACAAAAGAATAATATAAATACACGATTCTCATACGAAAAACCATACAAAATAATTAACAAAAATAAAATAAGACACGAATCAATTTACAAGCATAAGCTCTAGGCAAACTATTCGATCCTCAAGCGGCTTAAGACTCCTTAATCAATACGGGCAGAGCCACTTAGGGATAACGTAGAAAAGGACCGCACTTATTCGCACGTACACGAACACGTACCTCGAATACGTGGTTCAAGCCTCTTTCACATTCGCAAAACCTTCTGAAACGTTCCATCAACTCGAAAATGTAAGCCGAATCCACCTGACCGCCGCAATATACCGACCAGAGTACACATACGTATTACTCGACGTTCCTAATTTCCGATTCTGGGCCCGTACTGGTCTGCAGGACCTCAGGCTCGATATAAAACAAGGAAACGCCCGCGACAATGGTAATAAATTGTACGTGACGTTATAGAGATGCTATTACGTCGTAAAAGTTATGTCTCACATGTAAATATTGGTGTAATCTCGAATCTATGGTGTTTCGGAGTAAGTATTAGTGCGTGATAAGCTTCTAGGAATATTGAATATTCTAGAGCTTTTAATGTCATGTTAGATATAATCCTGTATTATTATAAATAATTGGTGTGACGTGCTCTGTTTTATCATTTCTGTTCGATCAATTATTAAATGAGAATGTTCTGATTTGACCATCGAATATAATTTCCATTATTAAATATAATTATTTTTGATTGATAATAAAAACAATATTTTTAATACTGAAAATATTCCTTACCAAGCACACAAATATAACAAAACATTAACCGCCCACAACAAGCATGAGCTTAACAATTCAGATCCACTGTTAATTTATTCAATTCTAATTAATCATTCATAGACTTTCGCTACAATACGACGGTGAATTCAAGCAAATTCGAATTCAAATGAACATTCTCAGGAAAAATAACAACAATTTGAATCGTTCGAAATATATTTTCATTATAAAGCGCGGGGATGTCGCCGGTGAAAATGGCTCGAGGCAATTTGAAATCCGCGCCATCGCTCGAAAAAGACAGATGGAAAACATAGAAAAGTTCCGATAGGGAACGAATTCGATAGTGATTTTCCCGACGTTACAGTTAGAGTGTTAAATCACGGGCAAATCTGTCGAGAAAAAAGTCGTGGCATTTGTAAAAAATGTTTCCATTGTTCGAACGTTTGGGTGTGTGCAAATGTATGCGCGACATTTCGAGATTTTATTTGTTTTACGTGAGCCATTATTTTCATTCGGCTATATAATGTTTTAAATTTATCTATACATTCTTCGTCTTAAATTAAAATATAAATTTCATTTAATTTTCACATTTATTCTGCAGTTTGAATATTATTTCAGAGTATTGGATTTCATCAATGAATCTGATAGAAATAAATACTAAGACGGAATTAATAGTTTCAATATGAACATTCGTCTGGACTAGAAGGCAAACATTTCTCTTAAAATAAAACAAAGCATGCCCAATCACAAAAATATTTACTAACAAGTTAAAGAAAACGTACATCAATACAACAAAGTAAATATTATTAGTGAATAAGACGTTTCGCTTCTTGTTTTCAAAATAAAAATATGAAAACATTTTCTTTACGAGCAACCCTTATTATTCAATTAATTACAGAAATTTCGTCGACAATACAACGAAAATTAATAGCTTTTTGTTTTGCAAAAGTACTATACAAATTCTCCGGATGGATGCCTCAGTCCTAAAAACCCTTATCTTTTGTCGTATACTGGCTTTTAGATGAGGACAGCTGACCTTGCTTTTGTTGCGTAAACCGAATAACCGAATGGCCCAAATTGCCGATCGACGATTATATATAAACGCTGAGTGTCTTCTGTTTATTTGCTTAAAAGGGCGACACACTAAAGCCACAAACATAATGAAAAGATAATATAATGTTAATTAAATCCGACCGTCAACAAAAAGCAGATCAACAGAACACACATAATTCAAATTATTTTTACACGACGAAAATTTTTCAAAAGAAACATTTCTAATACAATAATAGATTATTACAATTCAAATCAGTTTGATATATTTGTTCTGTAGACCAAATTCAATCTCTGATAATTTAATGCGCAAACGTGATATTCTGAACGGAATGTATACTGAAGGTTATCGACGACAACCTATATGCGGTAAGTGGTCACGATGGTGCGGAAATGAAAAGAAGCTTGCAAGTCTACGTGTCCAAGGAAGATAGATGAACGTAGAGATCTACGATGAATCAAGCTATATAGAACTGCAGAATGAATAATCGTTCATCACCACGAGTAACAAAGCAATGAAATATATAGTTCTGGAAATATAAATTTTCAGCTTTGTTGAATAATATTTTGATTTCATACATACATAAATTATCGGAAAGTGTTGAATTATTTTATACGTCGTATATTTTTAGAGCTTATACGATGGTGAATTTTTGTACGTGATGGCTAACCGCGATTCAGAATATAGTGGAAGTTCGGCGATAAATAGCATCGAATGTTACGATCCGAAAACGGACAAGTGGATTAATATGGCAAATTTAACAACCTACGGATACAGTGAACCAAAAATTTACGAAAATTGGTCAGAGGCATCGATGAATTATAAATTGACGCAATAACAAGACCGCAAAACGTATTATTAGAGCCGATATTTAATATTTCCGGCGACAAATTTGCAAAGCGCCGAATTCAAAAGGCAAAAAACACGTGTCCAATTAGGCGATGTAAAGTTTTCATTGTAACCCTGTGATTAATGGGGAAATCTCATTAACCCGCATAGCAGACGAAGCACCGCAAACACCTGCGCCGCCTTTTTTAATCATTTATTCAAAGTAAGTTGTTGTTTTTCCAACGGCGAAAGGGTCGCACGAAAAATTCACTGAATTAATCCGTTTCGGGAGTTCAAGTTAGCTTGATGTGCAAGTATTTCGTTGTACGTTGTAACATACATATTAGAAGCGATTTAGAATTTTTTATTTTAAATTGAATATGTTGTATGAACGATCTTTTTGAATATGTTCTCGTTTGATTCGAAATATTAAGTAAAATTTGATTGATCTATTTTTCAATATATTAGTTATGCTAAAGTTATGTATAAAACAAAGATAAAACTTGAGTTTTTTGTACAAATGAAAAATGGTCGTTTCCATGTTTTGAAGAAAATAGATATATGTAATTTATAGAAAGAAAAATGGGAGAGAAGTATAAAAGTTTGCAAATATAAATAATAGATTGTTATTATATTCAAAATATCATCATCATATACGGCATATATAATATCTAATGTATTATAAGGTCTTTGTGATACTGTCAAAAAGTTCAGAATATTTTTTTCTTTTTATCACATTTGCCCATTACGTGAAAGGAAAAGAACTTTCGAGGAACTGGATACTAAAAAAAACCCTTTTTTAGATTAAAGATTTGCACTTATCCACCTACTGACCATGCTACATATTACTTAAATTCGATGACCGGTAAAAATACCATGATTAACCAAATTCAAAAAATATTGATTTACAGAGCCATCTATGACATGAGCTGAACACTCGTACAAAAAAATTCAACCCAAACAACCTTCGTGCATTTTAAACAAGATCCTTCATGAATATCACAATTTCTGAAATACACCAACAATAAAAAAAAAACTCTTAAACTCCAAACACCAACAGAATACAAAAACAACCACAAAACAATTCATATTCCACGACACGCGCCGAAAACCATCCATATTTCAAACGACCCACCGAAAACGAGAGAGAGACAAAGCCACGAATCAAACGACCATTACCGCGTTATCTCTCCGGCAATAAAACCGCATTATACGCGTTTCCGCAAATCGCAAACGTCCCCCGACCCCGCCGTACATAATATACCTAGTCGGGCCCAGTCTGGGCCGGTGGGCCCTTCCGGTCCGATGATAAAACCGCGATAAAAGGGCGGCCGCGAATCGAGAATCTGCGCGACAATAAATCACGGCCGAATCCGTCGGGGCGGTCCACTCTTAATTGGTGATAAAATCTTATGGGGCTTTTGTGGAAAGCCGGGAAAATTGTGCGGTCGCGCTAAATGTCGATAATTTCTGGGAAAAATGTTGCGGCAGGGGATGGTCGACCGGTTTCGTGACGGTGGTCATGTTTTCGTTTAAGGTGTCGTCCTGAAGCTATTTCGAGGAAGTATTAAATTTATGGTCTGTGTATAAATGTAAATATGGGGTTTTGTGTAGTTAGGACAAATTTAGGCCGCCATAGTATGATGACTGAATAAATTGTATTGATGAGTATATTGAAATTTAAAAAAGAAATCTATAAGGGTTTGATTTAATTGTGTATTGAAAAACTATAGATTGTGCTTTAAAACGAATTAGAATAATATACGATGTACATTAAATAATCTCGTATTGATTATCATTTTATTTGTAGTATGCAATGAAAACTAATATGCATTATAAAGTGAGCATTAAAATATATGAAAAGGATAGAAAATATAGTTTGTACATTGAAATAATCGAGAGATGGAAACGTCGCCCAAATAGTCTTTCTCCACAGACAATACAACTGTCATCTGTTAATGTTTTTTGTCACATTTTAAAAATTTGATTTTATTATGAAAGTTATGAATAATGGTCGTGCGGTTGATATTTTATTCTGTTCGTGTTTTCGGAGTTGCCGATCCTTTATATTCATTCTAATGTACGTTTTATTTGTTTTGAGATACAGATATTTTTTTAATGATCAAAACATTTTTTCCAATGCACGCTTTTCAATGCTTTTATTTTTTTGATGAACACTAATTTTATTAAATTAGCAGGTTCAATGCAAATTTATTTTACGACGTTTAATTTTTCCCCATTATGTAATAAATAAACAAAAAAAACTTAATAATATACTTACAAATTTTAATAAAATTTACTATTTTGATGCAAATCTGAAATTAACCAAGCTCCCTCTTTTTGCGTTATTTATCATGACAAACTCATTTTTTCTGAGACTCGATTTTGATTGATGATCGTTCTCATCAAGCGTGACGGGTTCGAGTAGTTTTTCTCATATTCTCCGATCCGATACATATTTTTTTGAATGTCTTTTTGTCCCTAAAGTAATGGAAAATCGATGTATTGAATTTATCGTTAAAAAATGCACATGTAAATTACACAGATCGAGCGGCTATCACTTACCAAACACTCGTCTAGTATATTAAAAAAGTATTCACGAAAGTTTCATAGTATGTGAAAATAATTTCGAGGAAACGACAAGACCTGATCATAAATATGTCCGAAGAAAGAAATAGAAAAACCTTATCTCTACGTCGCAGATAGAAACTGGCCGAATAAATTTACACGCTCCCTTTGTTTCAGTTGAAATAAGAACACGCTGAAAATAAAATTTGTATTACATTGAAAACGTTTCAATAATAATTCAAATATTCGAAAATTCTCGTCGACACAATGAAAATGATCGTTTCGCGCGACACCGACATTTCTTCGCGAAAATCCGACCACATTCTAAAAAAAAACTAACAGCACCAACTGCGAAAACACTTCGAACGGCCGAATTTAAATAATCACACCATAGCGACAAACATAACCGCAAAAAGACACCCTTGAGCATCGTCGCCATAATCACCGCTCCGGACGGCCACCGGAAAGGGTCTCGAGGACGAAGGCTCGGATCCTTCGTCCTCTCGTCTCTCGGAACGAAATGGGCACTCACCCTCATATGCGGCCTGGTCAAAAGGTCTCGAAGTTCTACGGAGTGGCGGGAGTTCCTCAATCTGGCAATCAGGTCTCGACAGCGGGCTGATGCGTCAGGGTTCGGAGCTCTTCCGGCTACTATTACTCGGCTGCCGATGCGGTCGTATAACTGGAATTTTATCATTATTTTAATGAAGATTTTCGTGTTATATTACGAGTTGAAATGTGTAGAAATTATGTAGTCTTTATCGTATTGAAATATAATAGAATTTATTATTTATAATATTACTAGTTCACTACGAGGTTGGTTCTCGGATAAGGTATATAGCCTAAACCCCCAATATTTGATGGGGAGACCTAGTCCTGTAGTGGGCACAAAAAAGGGTCGACGATGATGATGATGATGAATATTACTAGTATATAGGCCCGATGTTAATAACAACGGATGTGAAAAAATAAATCATCATCATCATCAAAAGTCGCGGTTCGGGTCGTTCATTTGAAAAAAGGGAAAAAAAACATCATCATCATCATCATTTAAAAGTCGCGGTTCGGGTCGTTCATTTGAAGAAAAAAAAAATTCGCGAGCGTCATCGACACACACGGTCACACGGACAGACAAACAGATATCCGCTATTATATATGGGGGATAGGGGATTTTGAGACTCAATAGAGTTTTGCATAAAATTTGAATGAAACTCAATTCAATCGATACGTACAAAAAATTAAAAAAAAAGTAAATCATATAAAATTTCATACATACTGTGTTCTCCCTAAAATAAGACCTCCGGAAATAAGCCCTACCGCGATTTTAAGACCTAGTGATGAAATGTCCGATAATATGGTACTTATGATTAGTTATCAATGGTTCTGATTCGATGCTTTGAACATAAATTTAAGATTTTATACAAATATATATTTTTTAATTTGATTTTTTTGACTATGTGTAGTTTAATCTGTTAATTTTTTGATAAAACTCATATTTGGATGTTTTCGTTCGATTTCTGACCCTGTGGTTTTTTCATTAATTAAAATTTTGTATTTTATAAAAAAAAACATTTTGAACTATTTATTTATGAGCAAACTATCGTTGAATGAGATATCACATCTACTTAGGAGGAGTATAAATTGTCGTATGCACAAACTTTTTTTTTTCGAAAATAAGCAAGATTTCTGAGTACAAAATTAATATATAAGACCAGGTCTTATTTTCGAAAGAACACAGTATTATTTTATTAGTTCGTTTGATATGCCGGTAACACTATGATGAATTTGAAAAGAAAGATTTTGGTAAAATTGTGAATGATTTTTCATGTATGGCTTATTATTTGAGTAACACGGTAAGATAGTCAAATGTAAATGAAAAAATAATTATTATGTTAGTATGGAAAATGATGGGCCATTTCAGATATTTTATATGTGATGAAAAGTGCGTTGAGTACTTATTGTGATAACAGCACTTTAAAACAGATGTCTATTATAAAAAAACTCATCTGCTGTATTAGTACAGTGTAATCGTAATATTTTTGTTCATATTTTTCGTGAAGATAATATTATACATCCTGAGGAAAAATTTTCTTTATTTAAAAATATATCTAATTGAGAAATTATCTACAATGAGGTACAGTAAAATCTTGATTATCCGGTCTAAAGGGGATCGAGATGATCTGGATAGCAAAAAACCCGGATTGAAAAAAAAAATTAAGAATTTAATAGAAATTAAATTAAATTATTCATAGACATTTTTGGTGTGTATGATCATGTATACGACTTATAAGTATTTTTTAAACATATTCAAAGTCTATTTATTTTTTCTTTTTTTTTTTTTTTGACACTGGCAACGTTTGTGTACATAACAAAAAAACGTCATAGTGGTGTTTTCATCGGTTCCCAAGATAATATAATAATAAACGAAGAAATAATTTTTAACGCCATCTGTGAGAAAATTCTTATAATAATTCCAGATTTTTTCAAAATAAAAACATTGTCATTGAAGATGAACTCTGGAAGTTATAATATTTTCGGAGTTTGTCACTATCCTTTGATAAATTGCAAAAAAAATTGGACTAATAAAATGTGCATAATCGAGAAGAGTACTAGCACCTCAAAATTTAGCACTACACTACTTTTTGATCACCCTCATAGTTGAGTCTGTTATGAGTTAGAATAGTTTTTTTTTTACTCGTAAATTCTTGAATGCGCGTTATGTAAAAAAAATTGTAAAATCTACCATTTAAAAAAATTAGACAAAAGAGGTTCTACTGTATTTAAAATATATGTATATATATATTATATATGAGTCGCCTTCGTGAGCCTGTTGAGTTCGGATCATGAGATAGATCCATCGTGCCGGGTCCGTTCCCACGTGTTCGA
>JAOXNN020000017.1:2473403-2510510 GCA_028571205.2 Hydropsyche betteni
GCCTAGACCCCCAATATTTGATGGGGAGACCTTGTCCTACAGTGGGCACAAAAAAGGGTCGACAATGATGATGATGATGATGATTATATATTATAATTGGGATTTTACTTACGAAATGATTCACATTAAACCTAATTAATTCAATATTTATTCAAACTGAAATTATAATATTTTATTTTTGTTTAAATAGGAATTTGTTTGTTTTAAATAGGAATTTTACGTTATTTTCTCGATTTATTTTTTTTGAGAGGCATCTATTTCGAGATACAAAAAGAACTTTCTTCGTAAATAAATATTAATATCTAAAAATACATAATTTGAAAAAAAATCACCTTTTATAAATATCAAAATAAACAAATTTTAAATTTAAATATGAATGAATTAAACCAAAATTTATAAAATAAGATTAAAGACTATTTTAACTTCGTAGAAAATTTGCATTTCTTTCAAAGATGGCACTAGTAAAATATTTTTTTGATATATGAATTTTTATAAAAAAAATCAAAATCAAGAAATTTCCTTATATTGAAAGATTAACAATCTAAACTTAAAACTATTTTCAATATGAAAAATAATTTTATTTTTCATTTTATCAAGAAATAAATAAAATAATAAATAAAAGAAATAACGAATTGCAAATATGAAAAAATTAATTCAGAAGCATTTTCACCCTTTTTATCGATTATGCAAATAGCACATAAATATTTCATGCATGGAAAATATGTCGGAAGCATATACAATATTTATAATCTAAAAATGCCGCGAAGAATAAGGGAAATCTATCGGCCAATTTATTAACATCGAGGAACGTGCCTTGAATGAAAATGTCCCTCCCCTCGAATTAAGGACATTCGTTAAAATCCTTTACGCAACCGAAACAATTGGCGACATTTCGAAATCAACACTGAATTCTAGTCGACATGAATTCAACACCATTGTTAACCTTTAATTATAGAAATTGCGATAATAAATTAAAACACGATCAATGCTAATCGCGTTAACCAATATATACAAGCTCTAAATTTTTGAAAATTATAATTAATTCAATATTTTCAAAAGGATTTACACAACGGAATTATAATATGTATCATGTCTTTTGTATGCACATGCGCTAGTTTGCGAATTACAAAGCGCATGCGTTAATCTGTTTTGATTTTTTTTTTAGCGAAAAATAAATCTGAAGTTTCGAAAATTGCAATCATAACGTTTGATTTCGCTTCCATGAAAAAAATATATAGAAAAAACCTCAGAAGAACTCTTCAAAGATGCCGAAAACATTTTCGAATGTTCCACCATCAATCATCGTTCGCGAAAATCGACCTCGTTTTCAGTTCTGGTATAATTCAAATCGCGAAACGTGATTCGTTTTTTTACACGCATTTTTTCATAGTATTTCGAAGGATAACATCATTCGTAATTCGATCTGATTTTATGCGTATGCAAGACAAACGGGATTTTGAAGGATTCACTATCGGCGGCAAGATCTCGCATGCGATGAAAAGAACGCGGCATCTAAAACCTTTTTTAGTATAAAAATATATAAACATGTTAAAAAATATATTCAAATAGAATACGCGATATGAAGTCAAAAATATACGTGACGGAAAACATGAATGTCACAATGATTGAATCGGCCAAACAAAATTCGCACGATAAATATTAATTTATATCGTAAGCTTACTTAATTTATTAATTCTATAGAAAGTTGAGGGAAACGGTTTTCATTGTTGACGAAACTCGCTTCAGGAGCAATTCGATCCGTCCATCCATCCCACGGGAATAAATATTATATTATATTATGTCAATATATTCGTGGTATCGCAATTAATATTTTAAAGTTTGGTGGTACAAAATAATGATAGATATTTTGAGTTTTTAATTAAAATTAATTCAATTTTATGTTGTTACAGTTGAATCTTTGAAGATATTTCAACGAAGATTAAAAAATTAAAATATACTGAACGAAATTTGACCCTTTCTACCCTTTTTGTGACCTCGATTCGTCTTTTGGATGAGAACACAGCTTTTATAACTGTTTATTTTTGCCTGGTTTCAATCGACAATATTTATTTAAGGTCACGTCCTGCAGACGTGTTCCAGCGCTTTTGTAACTTTCTGTTACTATTTTAAAAGAATTTTTTGGGCCTAATTGGACACTTGGTATAATTCGGAAAAATTTTAAGTGTTTCTAATATTAAAAAAGGAAGAGGTTACCTCTAAAAGTGAATGTAGTTGTCTGTCTGATAAAAGTCCCATAAATAAGTCCGGGTCGCACGATTGGTCTTGAAGACAGCTGATGTCGTCTAGTGATTCTAATATTTGGTTGACGGCTGTAATATTAAAAATGATTTATGCATTACAAAAATCAAATTTTTGTTGAAAAATATATACATATATTTCGAGATCACATCGAATGTTCACGGACAGGTTATATATTTTTTGTAGCCGTGAGTCGAACGAGAAAAGCGATACATAATAGAAAATCTCACACCGTAAATTTTCAATACGTTTTCCTCGAGAAAGCGGAGCTCCTCAAACCTCCTTTGTGTATTCGATAATATTTCATTTCGTATTAAGGGAATAATATTACCTTTGAGGACCGTTTCGGGATTCACAAAACAGTTTAATTACTCCCGTACACTCGGAATTTCAGCTAATATATTTTCTTATTCGTGAAAATTTGATTATCTTGTTAAAATTTACGATTGTTGAACTAAATTATTTTTTATAATCAAATATTTTAATATTTAATCAGAAAATATAGAACTGATACAATACAATTATATGCGGCTATAGCTCATTTCCAAACTATTTAACTCGAGAGAACATCACGACAATAAAACAGCGATTTAAGCTTTCGAAGAGAAAGAAAAAAAACACAGAGACCGAGCAACGAAAGATTGAAACGCGGTCAAATTGGAGATTAAGCTCCACCGAAGAATCTTCTTAATGGAATGAAACTAATATAAAGGGCGAACATCGGAAGCGTACGTACAAAGCCTCGCGAGCCGGAATCGGGAAAAAAGGCGGGAAAAAATATGTATATACGAACTGAAAAGTTGCGCGCCGCACAACGAAAGCGGAATCCGAGTAGTTTTCCCGCGAGCCGAATAATAAAGGAAAAAAATATCACGCGCCAGATAATAAATCTAGGTTTTTTCCCGAGTCTTAACCAGGCCGTTGGAGGAGTTCGCGGATCAGGCCGAAGAAAAAGGCGATCCTTAACCCGCTCCAGGCCGTGGTTTAATGTGAGAAAATTACTGGTGAGGTAGTTTTTTTTGCGATGGTACGAGTGGCTAATGAGAGCACGAACGTCTTCGGATCCGACCCATTATTATAAGTATGTATTGTCTTATTAAATTTCTCGGTTGATTCTGTTTCTTGCAGATAAGATTATGTAGAGAAAATCGCAGAACGCCTTTGGAATTATAGTACATCCACCACTTGGAAAAATAAAAGAAACAGATGCATATTGTATGCATTTTCCTTTGTGCTTGAAATAATGAAACAGCTTTGTTGAATATAAAAAAATAGACAAAGCTTCTAGTACCACATTTACATACTGTATCGAGGTTATATCAACAAACATATTTCTCGAGGGCATACTGTGCGTTTATAAAAAGTTCATTTTATTCATTTTTTTTTAATAAAAAACAATTTTCACCTGAAGACGTGGCCTCGTCGTCGCCACAATCAGAAAAGCTATCACTAGGCTCACGATCGGGATCGTCACAATCTGTCCAACGAGGACTGGCGACAGCAGCCAGAACGGCACCTCTGAGCTTCCGACGAGCATTGAACTTCTTCAACTCCTCAACAGTTTCGCCGAGATGGATTCGCATTTGCTTGTCTCTGTCCTGAAATCGGAAACCCCGCCACACGTCAGTCACGATCGATTTACAAAGCCGGAGCCGAGTTAATTGTGTACTATGTTAACCGATCAGTCTCTTACCCGCAGCCATCTGTGATTGAGCACCTCTTGGATTGTTATTCTGTGCGTGTGGTCTACTGTCAACATTCGTTTGACCAGATCTTTGGCTGCGTCGCTTATACATTCCCAATTAGGTGTATCGAACTATCATTGAATAAACGATTAAATTATATGATAATAACTTTATATATCAAATTTTTGATTAAATAAAAAAATACCCTAAGTCTACCCCGACATATGCTTTCAAAAAGTCTTTCTCTGGTTCCGTTGAAGGGTAATGCACCACTGAGGAGTACGTGAAGCAGCACCCCAGCAGACCAAACATCCACAGGTTTCCCGTAAAGCTGGTTCGACACCACCTCCGGGGCCATGTAGTGAGGAGTTCCTATGCGTCCTTGAAATTCACACGAGCATGGTTACGCCAAGGATGGCCTTGGAGTCGAAGACCATTGTTGCCAATCGTAGAGACGAACAGCACCAAATTTTGAAAAATGGCGCGTTTCGTCTCTTGCGTCGGCAACGTATTCGAATGCATTTATTGAATGTGCGTGATTATTCATTGAATATTTGATTTACGATTCGAGTGATGATATGAGTTACGTGTTAAAATTGAGTGCTTCACACAAAAGTTATTGCATTAAAAAGCTTAAAAACTTAATAAATCACATCACTATTGTGCAGTATAAATGTTGACATTTGTTCGATTCGTTGATGAATGAAAAATTTATAAAATATTCAAACGAAATGAACTTTATATTATCTGGTTTTGAAATTACCGTATCGTGCAATTGCACGTGCACAGTTAATTGTATGCAAGGTGAGAACTTTACGAAGCGCAACTCGAACGGGAAATTACATCGGAGTAAGATAATTTTCCGTTCTAATTTCGGAACTAGTCAAATATTATCCCTTCGATATTGGTTCAATATATCCGATATTGTGTAAGTGGTTGAAAATTAACGAACGCTTGTGATATTTGAGATCGACCCATTCGGGCATTCGATCAATTCGAATTATGCGAACTTCAAACTGCGGAGATCTTCGTGATTGAAATTGGGGGAGGCTATTCAAATATGTTAGGTACAGATCGTTTCGGGGTGCTTCGTAAAATTCGCACAATTTTGCAATATTTTGATATAATTGACGACCGAACGTTAGATGGAATCGAAAATGTTTATCGACGTTTAATTAATGTCAAAGGTTTATTAAGGCTTGATTTGAAATATAAGATGGAACCCATACAAGAATCGCAATGAATTTGATAATAATTAAATTTGATAATTTTAATTGTTTTTAATGAAAATTTTAAAATTCAAATTCAAGTATGTACACGTTCCATCTCGATCGATACATAATTATGCGCTAACAAAACAGAAATATATTGTTTTATATACAAGCGGAAGCCGTTGTGCAAGCAACACTGCTAATCAAGCTCAAGTCTACGTAAAACACAAACTGTAACAGGATTAAAACAATAAATATATTTGTAACAAGTATCAAAACACAAACATTCACTCACACACACATATCGAATGGCGATGACAATGATGATGGTGATATTATATGCTTACGCTGAATTATTGCAATCGATATATTTACGTAGTTCGATTTCGCAGTTAAGGTTCTCCGAAAGTAACAAAATTTTACCATGTGTAATAACAATTTCCCATGCGGTCTAATCTCCTCTGAAATTATTGCGCGGTGCTGAAAGGTGGGTCATTAGCGATGAAAATAGGCTTTCAACATTAATAGAATGCTTGATCGGGCATAAGGATCGACAGTTACGACATACTTTCTCAAAAGTCCTTCGAAAAGTCCGTTGAAAATTTTGAATTAATTCTAGTATATACAACAAAACAACTTTGAAAGGATCTCGCACACTACGAATTAAAATAACGTAGTTGGAGAAAGTTTTACGGTTTGAAAATGGCTCTACACAATTAACATAGTTTTCCATTTTCCCTCATCACCTGGTAATTGAACCGTTATGTTATTCGAAACGCTAAGTATGTTTTAATTGAAATGGATCAAAAAACGAATCATAAACTTTTTAAGCGATGTGTTTTTAATGAACATTATATTAAAATATGTAAAACAAATCTTTTGAGAATCGCAGTTTCGAAGACAATAAGCAATGATAGTATGCAGGGTTATAGGACAACTCATTAATTAACCACTTCAGACAAGGCACACGCGCATAGTTGAAAACCTATTAAACTTACTAGTTGGTAGAACGAAATTAACACATTGCCGAGGCGTCACAGTTCCGCGAAATTCCGCAGAAATTGATCTATAGATTTAGGAAACAATCTATAGTTGAAAAAAGTCCTGGAAAGTTGAATGATTCTACTCAATATTGGTAAAATTTTGTATTATCCAAAATACTTTATATACGATATGTAAAGTATAGCATTTAGTTTCAATGTTGCACCTTCTTGAATACATGTAAACATTTTCCAGGCAAAAATGTTGTTTCGGTATTTTGTCGATCTCAAGCCGATCTTTGTAATTAAATTGGCGCAAACAACTCCCTCAGCGGTCATAATAAGCTTTGTTTTCTTGGTTGCCTAAGTGTTTTTCGGACAAAAGGAAAACAACAGACCGTACAAATAGAGACAACAAAAACGGTGGCCGTGAAGACAAATTGTACGCCACCCACTTCATAATTGAAATTTTTTGAATATTTGAAAAAAAACAGCACCTCGCTAGATGGAAAACACGCAAATAATAAATGAAAACGTTTTTGCATAAGCTGGCAGTTAATTGAAAAGCCATGATACATTTTTGCGGTTATTTTAGTATGGAGTGGTTTTTCGGTCCAATTAATTATTGAATTCGTATGATGTATCTACTGCGAATTTCTGATTAATTTATTCCGATATCAATAACATTGATTTGGCGTGTGTGATTGAAATAGCGTTGATTATAATACAATCAAATAAACTTCAAAATATATATTTTCTGACAAGAGGTTTTCTTTGACCCATAAAAATACATTCACGAAACTTTTTCCATTTTTTATAGTCAGTTTTGCGATATTATATTGCAAACCAAGATCACTAAATTCAAAAACATCCGCAGGATACAATCGAAAAATAATAAAAATATCGAATAAAGTCTTGCGAAATTTCCTCGACAAAAATCCTATTTAAATACTCTAAATTTGGCAGATATGGTCGCATTGGGGAAATATACGAACGGTCCAAATGAAATTTTCTGACCTCCGCTAAATTTTCACATAAACTGGTCGATGTTTCCTGTTGCGCACGATGCGAGAAAATATGCAAATTATTTCCAAGGAGAAAAGAGCGAAAAATCATAATTCAAATGAATTTTCTTTGGAGACGAGAGTATTTTCCGCTTTCACAAAACTCGCGAGCTTTCCAGCCCCTAAAATATGAAAAAAAAGTTCAAAATGATAACGACGTGAAGGAAATGACTATGGATATTTTTTAATTAAACTAGAATTCCAGTACTTGAATAGTCGCTATTATGGCCAATTTATTAAGATGGATTCATTCATTCAATTATATCTATAAGAAATTTTGATAAAAATTTTAAATGTTTAAATAAAATCGAGATTTAAAAGGACACATTGCACAAACACTTTTTTATATCTCCTGTCATCTTCAGAGATACATTTTTTCTAAATATTAGTATTGAATTGGTCATGCTTCAAAATTGCAATATTAATAATATGTAGATGAAAACTAATAAAAAAATCTAAGACGATGATGTTTTTAAATGAATTTTTCTATTTAATTCGTAAAGCACACGGCGATGAAACAATTTATATAATAGTTATAATCAACGAAAAATTAAAGTATCTCAAAACTAAATAAAACATCATCTATATTATTTAATTAAAAAAAATACGGATTATTTGAAATTTATATTGAAGAATAAAAAAATAATCGAAATAAAATAAAAATTATTTCATTGCTGAGTGTGCATATGGTGTTAAAACACAAAGTGTTTGCAATAAAAGCAGGTGATTGACAGCCATGGTGTGTTCGGTGAGAGAAATGTGTTCACAAGTATTCTTGTGAACGACATATATTCGATGTCATTGAAAAACATTGAAATCAAAATAATGACACAAGAATATGATATGTACTTTCATTCTGTATACTTTCAGTCAAAGTTTGAAGAAAATTAATAGTTCCCTATCTGATTTTTATAATTTAAAATGCCAATTCGTTAAAAGTTCATTGAAATCGAATATTTTACCAACCAATCATTTTTGTGGCAACTTTCAATTAAAATTTCAAATAACTCACTTCGAAAACTAAAAATCGCCCTCGATCGAAAACTCATATAAAAAATTCCAATCGGAACAATCGCGAATTCGACAATGAAATCGAACGAACATAAACGTACATACACTCGAATTTATAACGTTAAACTTTTGACCAACGGTATTTGTATGCCGCCAACAACTATCGGCAAATGTCCAAAATCGAACGAAACTCCATAACTACTCGTCACGAACCGAATCCAAACTTTGACCTGAACGTATACAATCCGCGAATATCTACAAAGTAGTCATCATCTGCAACGATGTTGATTTTAACATAACAATAGAACTATCATAAATTCGATTGCATATGATAACTACATTGTCGCATATCCACGATTGAAAAAACGCAAATACATATCAAAATGATGGTTATTATACACAAAAAATGATGATTTTCGATTCGTTCGGGTCGTGTAGTTCTCGATATAATGCTATGGATATATATAATGTAGACAAGTGACGCGACAAAAGGCTGGTGAGAGGATCAAGACCCTTCCATGCGGACTTTAGGACTTGAGGCTTCTTACCCTCGCCATCGGACTTGAGGTAAAGTTGGCCCTTGGAGCTCAACACGGGCCGGCAGTCGGACACCAGTTCTGAGAAACGGTTCAACTTTTTCATATCAAACAGACCAAAAAAAATTTCGAATGATATTTTCATTTCTGGACAAGTCTCGAGTGAGATAATTTCGAATTTTAAAAGTAAACGATGCGTTTTTCTATGCGTCGAAGAGGACTTGTCCTGATTGTTTTTCGTGAATATTTAAAAAGGTATACAATTCGGAAGATATTGTCGATTAACAAGTCGTCTTCGTTTATGTTTTTTGTATAAAAAAAATTCATGTGTATGTGTTTTGCACAAATGTGTCCTGCAAGCAACACTGCTGCGAAACGTGCTGACTTCTACCTGTTATTGTAAAAAAATGATAAATAACAATAGAAATGAGCATCCAAATCTAGAGTAAGAAATTAATATTAAAATCTTTATTTTGTTAGCAAGCTTTTGTATACAGGTTGACCCAAAACTTCTCATTCGATCTAACTTGGATGGTATAAATTACATAATAAAATCAATCAAAAAATGGAAATATTTATATTTGGATCATGCTGTATATAGAAATTTAAAATCTAAGCAATATTCACTTAATTAAGATTGATAATAAATCAAATTAATACACTAATTATCAATAAAAATTATCGATTTGTATTAATGTCAACGTTGTTGAAAATAAACCAACTATAAGGTCATCATCCACTCAATATTGTTTCCAACAAATATGTACAAGTATGAATCTAAAAATCATAAAAAAGACAATCAATAAACACAAACATAAAATATATAAACAAAACATATTTCAAAAAATAAATAAAACTCAAAAAGACATTGCAAAATAAGTTTATTTGTAAAAAAATTGTGCCATAAATTTACTGTACAGTGTGATGTTAGAAGCATCAAAATCATAAACAAAAACACAGGTTGACCATGAAAAATGCTATTCCCAAAAATATGTTGTAATACATTAAAACCACTTTATGATATGAAAATGTTAAAACAGGTTATCGAAACCATATATTTAAAGACTGCAAAAACAATTTGTTATTTCAAAAGCTTTTTGATAGTCCACCTTTTTTGGAAACGAAAGAAAATACACACTTAAACAGAAAAGAATACACGAAAAGGTTAATTTTACATTTATTTACACACAATATCACAAAAAGCTATTAACATATTAGCTAAAAGAGTTAGTTAAGCATTTCAAATAATATTTTTATACATATAAAAATATACCACAGAAACCATAAAATTTAAGAAACCCTGTTTTGTCGTGTTTTATTATAATTGTTTTTAATGAGGAAAAGAAAACAAACATGAACAAAAATATGTACTTAAAGTCATGCAATTAATTTGTTAAATGTTGATAAGAAATATAATATTATGATGTGAGAATTTCGAATAAAATAATACACACACGGAAATACAGCATTGTAGCTATATTAGAAAAAATTTAAAAAGTGATAAAAATTATAAAAATTATTTTGATGATATAAAATATGTACATACAAGAATTAGTATTATACAATTATATGTATATCCAAAACCAAAACCATCCATCACAACATGAAATGATCATCTTGACTCAAGTTCAAGTATATATAATACACACACCATTGGGAAGATAAGATATTTCCAAGAAAAATTTTATATCATTAAAATAACCCGAAATCGCATATTGCCATGATGTATATTACAATCCACAATTACTTCACATAGAACAACTTAATTGCATGAAACTATACAGAACCCCGATTTAGATAAACTCATTCAACGTCATTTGCACGTATGTGTTTCGAAAGCAACTATGAATTTCATAGCCCAACACAACATAGAAAATTAAATTCAAGCACTATATTATATGAGCAACGTCTTGTCCTGTTGTTAATTTTCATAAAGACGTTCATTTGAATTTATATTAACAACCATCATATTATAGTTCGAATACAAAACTTATTAATTAAACTATAAAATATCCCATTTCGATAAACTTGAGGAAGAGGTAATTAATCACAATAGAATGACTAAGTTGATAAATATAATGATACATGCTCTTCTTTCATATAACCATATCTGATGTTTATGGAAGGCAATTATTTACTGAAACTATAATATAATATCTCGCAACATTTGTCTTTATTCGCTAAACGTATAAGATACGATATTAAATCAAAGCGTTATATAAAAGCGCCAACGTCGTAATGTATTCGGAACTTTTTTCAGAAAATATAATATATAAACATTTTTCATATAAACTTCAATATGAAAACAATACACCTAGCACATGTGTTATCCGTTTCGAATTAACATAATCAATTAAAAACTATTGCAAGAAACAACCTTTTCCTCGTCAACCGCAACCCCTCTTAAAAGATAACAACCGAGTTAGTACAGAACATTTTGAGTTAAGTGTGGGGTCGGATCGACCAGTAAGAGTCGATCGGTGTACAACCATAGAGCTTTTGGTACTGGATAGTAGCATTTTGACAGTACCTGGTGGTCCAGCAGCTGCCTGGCCAGCAGCCAGTTGAATGGCAACACCAAAGCCTCCCAGTTTGACAGGAGCAGAGTTCTCCCTGCTGGCCAACAGGACGCAGTGCGGCTTCACGTCCCTGTGGATTATGTCGTTCTCGTGACAGTACCGCAACGCTTCCAATATCTGTCGCATGTAGTGGCTAAAAAATAAATAAATAAAATTTTTATTATATATTTAATATTTGAGACAAAAAATCGCCATATTTTTTATCAATCATCGCCATTAAACGCTGCTTATATGTCACAGTTTAAATGTTCACTTTTGTTTATTTATGCCCATACCCAAAATATCGATTTTAGTTTGAATGTCAACTGTTAAATTTTACTTACATATAATTGCGTCTGAAATAAAAATAAACATCATAAGTATCATGCTTGGGTTAGCGTTTTAGCTCGAGTTTTAAAAACGTGTTCAAAACAAACCCTCAAAGTTCAAATGATACAACTGGTAGACACTGCGCGTATTTCTCGATCATTTGTTGACATACCAATTTTCACCTTATTGATATTTAGCATAAGAGCTTTATATGAGTGCAAACAACTTAAATTGTCATCCCGCACTAATAATTGGACTAGAGCGTTTAGAAGATGAATAAAAAAACTAGTTTGTTCGTGCACAATCGAAGTAGACATTCAAACTGTAACATATACAACGCTTACCACAGAAATAACTCGAGTAAATTAACACTAAAAACATTTTTATATAATTCTCATAGTTTGTTTTCAAATTAAACTACAATTTTCAATATCATATGATTTTGTTATAACACGGTATATTATGAAAAAGCTCTATACAGCTTTTAGTGTGGTAGGGTTTGACAATTAGTCGATGTGGTTTGTATGAGTTATCGCATGGTATAGCCTTCGGTTAATATGCGAGTGGTTTAAGCGCATAGGGTAAACCACATCGCTCTGAAAGGAGCCGTAAATAGACAAGCTTATGAGTCCATCAATAATGTACGGAACTTGGAACAACCGTAAAGTAAGGCTTCGACGCAAATTTCTGGTTCGCAGACAACAGTACGAAGTCCGCAATTGACCGTAAAATGATTCTTGCGAAATTTACACGATTATTAAAAGGGTCGTTGGATCGAATGAATGTGCTACAAATTAATGAAAATATTCTATAATGACACGTATTTGCTTTGAAATATGTACGCAACTTTTTAAAATAAGTAACGTTTTATTTCATCACGCTAAAAGGAAAACCACGTGAAAAATGGGTCACATAAATCGAGGGATGAGTATATACAAAATTAACCGTTACTCGTAAAAATCACCCCGTTGTTACACGACTTGGTCGGGCACCTGACATTTGACCTAAGTCAGAAATAGCTCTTAATTATTTTATACTGGCATTTTAAGGAAAATTCATTGTTCCAATATACGTTTGCCATTTTCATTGTACAATCTCTCAAAGTAGCATTTTAGTCAAGATAACGAATGAGCAAAAAAAAAAAATTAAAAACTACCTTTTTTCATACAATATATTTCATCTGTAATACTACTGCTGAAATTCAAATTACTTATATTTAATAACGTAACAAATTATGCACAGGTGCGAAAAAAGACACGATGACGGATCACCCAAAGTGGCAGACGGCAACTTTTACACCGTCAAATAAATCTTCGAACACGTGAATAATAAACGAACACGACGAGCTCAAACACGAAAAATTATAGATTAAACGTAATAAACCGAGAAAAATCGATACGAAGACCGCAAATTTTCCGTCCAATGCCTTGAAGCGGTCATAAAGTGTTCGGTTCGTGCGACACCCGTAAATAATTCGCGGCACTCCGTTTTTCGTGCTCGTCTCCTTCGCAATGCAGCCTTCTTTATTTATTTATTTTATACTTGATACGTGCAAGACGTCTGTGAACATTTGTTTCTCGTTTCTGACTTAACAGATGTTCCGTTTGCTGGAAAATCGATGAAAAACTCAGCTTTTCCTGGACGCGGTTGCAGCGGGTGCATACAAAATGCAATACGAAAGGCTTTCGCAGGTTTGCAGTCAAATTAAATTTCCCGGTGAAGTTGGAAACTCGAAAGGATGTAGAAATCGCAAGAGGCTGTAAATTTGCGGAAGGTTGATCTCAAAGAAAATGAAAACTTTAACGTACTTGCAAGACCACTATGAACATTCATATAAAAGTTTTCATTGAACTTTGAAAAATGTGATGACCTATATTTGCTTTTGTAATACTTAAAAATTTGAAAGGTTCTTAAAATATGTAATAATTTTTAAAGTAATATAAATATATACGTACGTATATTTCAATAACACTATAATATATTCTAGTACATTTTAGTATTTATTCATTATTATCAAAAGGCACTCAGAAAGTTAAAGTACAAAAAAATAGAAGTAAAAAATATTTTGCTTTTTAATTGGTAGATTTACAGAGACACGAAATTTCAATAAAGGTTTTAAAAATAACGAAACCAAAAATACAAATTTCCACAAAAAATCCTACTCTGTCTACAAACGAACCGAAATCAAATTGAGTAAAACATATGAAATAGACGAAGCCGAAAAAGTTTCATGAAACGACGATGAAATGCAGAAAATCGAACTTTTCTCATAGATCAGATTCGTCTCCGTCATTTTTGCACGACTGAAACTCTCTATCCCTTATCTTCTTTTCCTTTTTTTATTTTAGGAAATCATCTATTCATCAAACATCGGCGTGGTGTGGGCCATGGGAGGTTTATCGGAGATCGTTTTCAGCGTTTCAGACTCTACGATTCAGCACATCCGTAGACCCTCACAAATATTTTCGGATCGGAGAGTGGAAGATTCAACTTATATTGAAACCGATCCTTATCTGGAAGTCTCATGGAGGAGTCGTATCTAATATTTTATATAAGAAATTTGCTGAATAGCTTAAATATTAACTTTCCATTATGAAAATAAATTTCGTGCTACTCATACATCTTATAAAATAATATTAATATGTTCAATTGACGAAAAATATATAATATTTTATTAGATACGTGTTAAATCGAAGGAAATTTATGTGGGAAAAATTTCAACTTGAACGTTTGAATAATGTGAAGAAAAATAGCTATAAGGAAACATTGCTGTGATACATTGCGTAGAAAACATAAGTATGAAAAAACAGTACGAATTTTATTCAATATTTCACAAAACATTTTCAGCATGCAAAACGAAAGATTTCATCGTATGTATAAATCATTTTGAATATAATAAAAGTATAAATTCTTACTCTGTGACAAATTGCATAGGAAATGACACCGTTTTGTCATCGAAAATCATGAATTTTTCCATACCTTCAAACAAAAAAACATATCTGAAGAAATAACTGGAATTTTTCTATACCACACCACACATATGCAAAATTTAGAACATAAACTTGTCTTTATATTTTGCAAATGTGGAACACATCTGACTAGTTCGTACTTGAAAACAAAAAATATATCATGGCTGATCCAAAGTACATTTCTCGAATATGAATAACTTTAACTGAAAGAGCAAAGGGATCTGCCCAGAGTGAAAGAGAGATGGGAAAAAGTCGCACAAAAGTTGCGTAAATTAATGTAAAAATGAAACGTCTTGACTCGAAAATAATAACGTTATGAATTATTCCAAAGTTTCGAAAATATTCCGAACGTTAAAAGAGGGGTCGTGAACATTTGCAAATTAAAAAAAATATGCGAATGTTTCAGAAAAACTGGCAAACGAAACCTTGTTTATTTGACAACTTTGGTCCGTTAATTAATTTATATTATCGAAAAATGAAATATTTATATTTTAACCAAACAAAATTATTTGACGTTAATTATCATTCCGAAAAATCAATAGGTATCGAAAAAGTATCAATAAATTTTCGTTATGAAGTCTCTAAGGATGGCTGAGTACTTTTAGGATTATCAATAGAAAAAATGATCGATAGTTCTTTCATATATACAAAAACGTCATTGAATTGCTTTGAAGCAAAAATATATTAAATCATACATCTGAACAGTTTAAGTTGATTAAGTGCAAAGGCTCTCAACTAAATCACTTTTGCCTCGTTTATACGTTATCGAAGGCAGGTGCGCTTCATTAATGGCCACATACACGATATGTACCTTAAAAAAGCACCTGAACCTGAAAAAACACATAAAGCTTTCCCGACAACTCATACAGCAAAAATAAAATCGAAATATCGAAACGACTAAGTTGCATCGAACTGAAAAAAATATACACAGAAAAATTCGACAGACGTTAAAAAACATTTGGCTACGCTGACTCGGGACGAAACTATTTGAGACAGTTTGCCAAAAACGATAATTGCCACACGGATGCAGAAATTAAGATAAACATCCACAAAAACAGGCCACGATGTAAAGGGTGTAAAATTTTTGGCGCACTTCGCTTAGTAGCCAATTTAATTAGCCAAATCGACCAAACTCAGACAGCGGCCATAACCCGAATATAATATTTATCACTAGCATTTGCATATTCTAATACCTGGCACTAAAGTTAACTCGATGATTTTGATTGAATTAACTGATGAAAATATGAAAAGACTATTTCGATTGCAGAAATAAAATTTCAAAAGATAACTGTCGATGTTTATTGAATATTGACAGCCATATCGATAAAACAAATTGTCAAAAAAAGATGGTACATTCTGAAAATTCAACGCACATCAACGAAGTTAAAATATCGACTTTAAACGAAAGGAAAAAAGTCGACATCAACAGGTTAATTTCCCGACGGAAAAACTCTCGTTATGAAAAATGCGGTCGAAAACATTCGCAATGAATAAATTCCCGGCAACGAGGCGAGACGCTAATTACTAAAATATCACATTTTTTTCCACAATCAAAAATTATGCGCGATATTAAAAAGAAGGTGAGCCCTTGATGCGGATTTTTTCCGCGTCGGCGGGTATATGAAACTATTTCCAAAGTCATTTCTGGGAAAAATCATCATCGATAACTTGTCAACATCCGACGGGCCAACAAAGAGAAAACTTTCAACAAAAGCCACACGCGTGAACTTTTTAATAACTTCGTAACGCGTTTCGGCGAAAAAGGCAAACTTAGATGTGTTTACATTGAAACTAATTCGCTATAGAAAAAATATGTTTTCGCAAAATAAAAAATTGTACAACTAAGCCTTAAATCTTGATAATTCGATTTCCGGGCAATTAGTCAAAAAAAAAAACATGATGATGGATAGTTTTTGTGACGGTGGCGTGTTGGAATACATATGTAACACGTGTCAACAAAGGGGTAGTGAAACACCCCCTAGAGAGCGATACGGTTAAAACAAATGTATAATTCACGACTGTCTACCTGCGCATAATAATTATAGATTTAATTGAATTAAATGACTCGCTTTTCTGACTTGATCTCTGTAATTGAAATGAATGCGTAGTTAAATGTGCGCCCGCTGACGTTTTTTCATTACGTTAAAATATGAACGAATTTCTAACTGAAAATTTATACTCGTCACGCCCGGGCTATTCAAAAACTTTTTGTCTCAGTTGATATAATAATTCAATGTTGAGAAAACTTCATTCGAATAATGACTTCATCTCGAAATTCGACCCGATATAATAAAAAGATTTTTAGATAAATACGCTTTGTAAGCATCTTATTCGGAAAAACTGGAAGTTATATTTGTAGAATCGATATACTTTCCCGCTTATTTTGAAAATCTGCCGAGGAATCCCATTCATTTTTCGCTGAATAAGTGTGAATGCCAGCACGAACGTTCCCCTCTACAATCGTGAGTGAAAAATCAAAATCCACCGCGGATTAATCGAAAGCGTTTTGCGAATCACGTTTCAGCAAAAGACATACGCGATGGGTTGGCGTGCTGAAAAATACAGTCGATGTGACGAAAATTCCTAGGCAACAAGTTGACAAAATGAAATATATAAAATAAACTCGACGACGGACGTGTTGCGCATATTAAGCCGCATAAAGCACAAAAGGGTTAACTTCGCTGAAAGGACTGTAATGCCGCAATATCTGAGTGCTGTGGAAATTCGATATGTCGTTACAGTTAGTAAGGTGAAGTGAAAGAATATAGCGCTAAAAATAAAATGAATACGTATGCAAAGAACTTAGAAGAAAAACTGTTTAAAATTATATTACTATTATATATTATAGTATAATCCTTGCAGTGAAAATTTCGCAGAAACATTCCACAAAAGTTTTTGTCACAACGATGCAAATGTTTCGCAACATATGAAAAACTCTGAGTTTGATGTTCAACGGCTTTTCATCAAAAGTTTTAATGAAATATTAAATCAAAATATTTCAAATTCGCTACGTCTCGCAGAAATAAAAAACGGCAATTTGCATTTTGCGCTTTTGAATAACGGCAATTTATGAAAAACAAAAGCGTAATTAAATATTAAAATGTGAATTTTGAATTTACGTTGGGAATTGAACAAAAACGATCCGTGCATTGCAAAATTGTATCATCGGGTTACATGGAAACTTCAGAACTAATTACTTAATAAACAGTCGACGTCGACTAACTATGAATGTGAATTTCCCGAAGGATTTAATATATGTACATCCCGCGGAAGTTCGATAAGCTGCAAAAAATTTAATCCGCCTAAAATATCACAAATTTACATATTATACCGAGAATGGAAGCATCTACAAAAAAAATTTTATACGTACAAAAAAAATAAACATCATTCTCAAGTATTTTATTGAAGTGAAGTATAATAATAATATTCAATAGTCAACTTGATCTTCTTAAAAAAAATTCCATTTATAAATTGATTTAAACCAAATATAACACAGATTATAAATTGATAGGTGACCTGATTATATGCCACTGACCCGAAACTACGTGACATGAAATGAAACGTTAAATTTTAACATCCAGCGAGCGCTGAATGTTAAAAGAGCCTTTAATAGTACTTTTCCTTTGCCATGATTTATAAAAACTCAAAATCTTTTAACGATATAAGAAAAACCTAATCCTGCAATCGACGTTGTACGAAATTTATATAATAACGTAAAATCGCAATTTCATCCAACGTCAAGTTCACTTCCATTCCATCAATAATCAACCAATAAAACCCCTCAAACCCGAAACGCTTCCACGCAACCACACTGTTCTAAAAGCTCATATTAAATTCGAAAAAAAAATCAAAACTAAAAAGCGCAACACCCCGGCTCTAAATGTGGCCCAACGAGCTCGTTTCCTTTAAAAAGCCGCCATATAGAAAGCACTAACCGACCGAAAGTCGGCCAACGATGAATAACTAAGCCGGCCACAGGCCGACGATCCAATTTGCGCGCGTCGCGGCGCTTAAAAGGTTAATCATCGCATTTCGCACAGCTTAATTAATAACGTGCGCTTTTTCACCGCGCCCATATTATGTTTTTCATATTTAATTTTGGATGCAGTAATCAGGCCGTGTTATTAAAAAGTCAAAGCAATGGTTTTAGTTTTGTGTCGGTCCATGATTTGCTGCACTTTTTTTCTATTTTCATATATTTTTTTTTGTATATATAATTGAACGAGTCGAAATATGTCTGTGTTATGTGTTAAGTAAGATTTAATGAGTAAATAAATGATTCCTGATCTTCATTAATGTAACAGGAAGTCGTCCTAATGCAACCCTTGTAAGACTGTTAACAATATACTTGACTAGAAAATAGTCAACTAGAGGAACATTTCCAAAATAAGCGACTAAATTACCGGAGGAAAATGGAACATCCCGCCCGATAAGCAAAACCTGACGCGAATATTTTGTAGTTCACTCTAATCTAAACTACTTTCAGTTTATACGACTTACATTAACAGCACTAATCTATTCGATCTATCAATTACGCAGCCTATTTTAAACACTCGAATAAAATTAGCATGAAAAACTATGATCGTACACGAAGTATGCTCTTTTAGTTGTCGAACAAGTTATGTTAGTATCGTTTAGTCAGTGGTGACACTCATGCGACGTGATGCTTGAATAAGTTTCTTCGTCGAGAAAATTCTACGGTGCCACAATTGTGCAAGATGCGACACTAATTTCCTCTCCTTTCAAAGGGCTTAAAGGAAAAAAGGCCGAGAAGCGTCAAAGGAAAACTTCCCCGTTCAGAAGACTATTAAAAACGTTAAAATACTTTAAGGCACTTTATTGAAATAAAAATGTCTCCACTTAACGTTCGTCAAATTTTCGAAGTAACGTTGACGGTTCAAGCATCGAAAAAGCAATTTTTCAAAGAATTATTAAGTGTTATTTTTGCTGATGAAACTAAACTTTCGAAAAAAAACTGATAAACTTCACGCATAAAATGTTAAATATTTGAGTGCGAAAATTACCATATTACGAAATCAATTTTTGAATTTTCCAAAAGTGTAATTACCTCCATCAACCCTCGGAATCCACCATTGACCTCAGTCATGATCGAATTAGGACTCACTGGTTCGGATCGACTCGAATTTGGTCTCTTTTAGTGTATCGAATCAATTTGTGAAAAGATGAAGATAAACGCAGAATGTGTAAAAAGAGGCGCTTTTGCAAAAGTCAAAATTTCATCAAATATTTTCGAGACTTGCTGTATGGGTTTTTATGTCTGACAGTAAAAGCGTAATAGCATTACGGCAATAATATTCAGACATCCTCATTTTACACGGCATATTCCCATATTTTCCACCGTATGGGTTGTATAAAATATATTTCATAATCATACAGAGGTTTACTTTTAGAACTAATTCGTAAGCAAACGAGCGTAATAGACCTTTTCCGTTTGACTTCACGTTTACAAAATACAAAACGAATACGATCCATGCAAGATTTCCCTTTCAATGTATAATATTAAAAACGAAAAAACTGAAATTCACTTTTTATATAACAAAAACGTCAAAACAAGAAAATTCGTCAATAAATCATTCGTTCGAATTGTACCGAGCAAAAAACACACCCACAGGCTAACGGCCCTTAACCCCGTTCGCGCTAAAATCGTACCATTAGCGAAATTTTCCCCGGGAAGAAAACGCGAAATTAACGAATTACAAAAGAGACATACAAAGTCGGCCGATTTGTCAAATATTTATTTTGGCTCCGCGGAAAAAGTTAATCCGACCCGGAAAATGGACAATTCTCCCTCGTCGACCTCGACCTTTTGTCGCGCTTCGAAAATAGAACGCGCTTCGAACTCGCCCGCACAATAGTACAATAATATGATATAATACGACACCGCATTATGTGTGTTCTGGCTATACCTAGGTGATGTAAGACGTTATGGCTTTGTCGCGTTTGAGGTTCGCTACTTTCGGGAAAGCGTTCCGGGAATTCGGCCGCAGAGGGACGCGAAATATGGCCGTGGTTAAGATAAAATTTTGTCAGTTGTGAGTATGTTCGTGAAGTTTGTGTGCACTTTATAGAATCTGAATGTTTGATGGTTACGTCGGAAGCACTCGAGTGTGTGTGGGTTTTTGATTTGATTGAATTCGAATTTAATAAGGTGAGACGTTGAGGAATCCGACACGAATATTTTATGATTGGAAGACATATCATAATATAGCATGATACTGAGAGGAAATGGGAAATATTTCATATTCGGAACCGAAGAATTTTTATGAAATATGTAAAGGGTGCGATTTAGGATTTTATTTCAGATATAATTATTTGTAAAAATACCGAGAATTCTTTGCAAATTTTTCCTCGTACGAAATCACTGCCTAATTTGAACACATTTTTATTAAAAAAAATGCATTGTGGTATACAAATAAATCTCGTTATATGTAGGCAACACATTTTTGTTCCTCAAATCAACAAAGGATTTCCAGGAATTTACGATTGAAGTAAAGTAGGCCCTTGTACGTTTCTGTAATACGAATATTTAACTATTCGTCTTTTAACAGAAACAGTCAATTTTTCGAATGACTGACGAGGGTCAAACACCTTACATAACAATTTAAATAACAGTTCAAGTCGAAATGGTACAACTTATAAGGTCACGTGTGAAATTGTTTCGAAAAAGTTCACGTTAGTGATGACGGAAACTTTTGTTATTACTTATGGTTCATACAGAGAAAAAATTCCAAAAGTATTTTGCGACAATAGGTTGAGTTTAGCTAACCCATAAATCGAATATATTAAATGTACTTTTCGCATATGCCAAACACGCGCAGTAAAACTTTCTAAGTTTTCTAACTGTAGATTAATTTCTTTTTTTGATTAAATAAATAATTATAATATTTTAAATTTAAGAATAGTTTCAATTTACAGCTAAAAGTACTCGAAAGAACAATCTCACATAAATTTTGCAAAACTGTGCAGAGGAACGGAGATAACTGGAAAACGTTCAAATAAAAATTTCAATCGTAATTTAAATCGCGCTTTAAACACAAAAAAACCGCGCTTTGATCTAGATCCTGGAGATTCGATCAAGCCCGAAGAAGACACGCTTTCCCATGACAATATAAATACAAAAACAAAATGAGAAAGGCTCGCATGCGAGTGAAAAGCAAAAAAGCCCGGTCGTGAATCGATACGTCGCAAATGTATGCGCATACAAAACGGTGCTTTGGCAAAAAAGTGGGTGGATAAACTCAATTAACTCGATGAAAAATTCTCCCTGAACGTAAATTAAAGGTGGACGGATATAAAGATACTCCGGAGGAAAAGCGGATAAAAATCGACGTTTACCAAAAGCGAAAAAATACATACAAAGAAGGCGGAGCGAACGTCTCGAGTGCGACGAAACAATGAGAGGAAACGCTTTCGAGAGAGCGAATTCCGAACGTTTTAGGTGAGCTTTTCTATTATATGCGATATTATATTCGCGATACATTTGCATGGGTATTATTCGCGAAGAGGCACTTTCCGAGGATTTTCCCATGCGATGTTCGCGCGATTGCCGACAGTTGAGGCGTTTTGCTCGACGATGAGGATTGAATATTTGACGCAATTTTCGACTGTTTTTGTATTCGCGGCTGAAATTGTCTTAGGTGGAATTTCTATGGAACGACAAGAAAATTACAATGTAAATGTTCGTACTTTTCTGCGTAACGCCCTCGTGAGATATGATACAATAGTGGTGACTCGAAGAAAAAACTCTAATGTTGAATAAAGTACCGTCATATCGAAAAAGTAGCTTGTCAGCAAAAATTTAGTCTTTTCCATTTGATCAAGGTACATTTTTCGGTAAATATATTAGTATAAGATACGATGTATTTTGTCTAGTATCATATAAAAAGGATATATCGCATCTTAAGATATCGACTTAATGCATTTTATGACTATTGTTGTCAATTTGTCATTTTTTATCGCACTAGTTCTCACAAATCATTGAAATTAAACAGATATTTAGTACAATCAATAATTGAACGTAATCATGTACTATTTATTTCATTAAAAAAAATTACAAAAGTTGGTTTCGAAGCGCAGTTCCTTGTGAATCGCTTTCTTTTCGAAATCGAACGATAAAAAAATTTATCTTCAAATAATATTGCAAAGGGTTTTTGTTGCAATAGAAGATATTTTAGTTACAAATAACTAATACATACATAGAAAGATAACTATTTATTACAATAACACTAATAAAATGACAACACCCTTATTATAAATTACCTTTGATTTATGTTGCATTTAATCACTTCATCCCTAATATTTATGAAACGAGCCAGTGTACGATAAATAAATACGTCTCAAAATATTCCTTAATATAGATAAAATTCTTAGCTTTTCAGTCTTCGGAAACGTAATTTATCAAAACTTGATGCGAAAATAAACGATTTTTCACTAAAAGGCGCAACACTTTCGAAACGCGCAGCCTGTTGATAATCTAATGAACCATTCGAAGCGAAATTTCATAAAAGCTTAGCATTATTGTGTAATATTTTTTTGCGCACAGTACAAACAACGGTTTTATCTTTTTCGTGTTTTTTTCCGTTTCTTTGTGATGCTAACGTAGAATTTTCGCTTTAACAAATGCCGCGGAAATTATTTCCACATTTGATTAAGGCATCCCTCATTTCCTTCGTAGTTTTTTTCTGGTTTTCTATTATAATACGCTTTTTATTACGCTAAAATAAATTTGTATATGATTTAAATTTACCATGCGACAGCTTCACTATAAACAAATCCAGCCATTGCTCTTCTTACGACTTCGAAGCACAAATCCGACCCGTCCATGCTGAAAAAAAAAGAAAAACAAATTGAATATTTCATATCTAACATTGGAGAACTATTTGAATATAGGATTATTTATGAAACTCGAATAGTTGAGATAAATTTCAATAAACCGTTTCGAATCGACAATATTTTACGATAGTGATAACAAGAAAAGTTCGGATGTTCAAACAACTTTATAGCACGCGTGTTGCGACTCAGAAAAGATCACATTTTAAGACTTATATATCTAGCGGAAAATATAATAGAAATCGGTTACTATCTTTTTCCCAAGACGAAAATTGCTAGGTAGCATACATCACAATTTTGTTCGCAAGACGCAAAAGTAAAAATGTTCAAATTTCGACAAAATTTTCCCTAGAGTGCGTACACCCGCTGGCGAGATAAAATATGAAAAATTGTTGAACAAAAGGTTGAAAGCATCTCGATGATTGAATCAAGCCCCAAAAATGATCACTACCCTCCTGAATCAACATTTGACAAGAATATAAATAATAAATATTTTCGATATATACTACTAATATTATTCTCCTGAAAAGAATCGTATGGATGTTTCTCATTATAAGATATTATACACGGAAAAAATCATAAAAATTAATACATTATATATAATTTGATACTCACTATTCGAAAACCATATAAAGCATCCCTTCGGAACTGTAAGTTTCCAGAAGTTCGACTATGTGAGGATGCTTCAGCATGTGACATATCGTCGCTTCTCGCTTCAAATCTGAAACAAACACAGAGATATTCGATAAAGTAGATCTGGACAAATCTACATAGATTACAAGGCAAAAATACCGCAATGAATAAATTAGATTTAATCTGGATCTCCGACGATGTTTATTTTACATTCCCGAGCTTTTTTCGATAGATAAACCGTTTGAACGAATTGAAAATAACAGATTTTTATTTCACACTTCCAAAAAAAGTTGTTTTATCGAATTTGTACAGTATAGATTCGGTATAAGCCTTACGATAGTCCGACAGACGGTATAATTCTGCCGTAATTCCGTCCAATTGAGGATTGACATTGGATAATCCTTACAAATGTCTATTCGGCGGTTCTAATAGCATATCATAAAGTGTATAGTAAAGGATACGCGACAAACTGCAAATTACCATTGAAGCTTGATAAATTTTGAGCAATAAACATTATTTTTCGTTAAACGAGATGCAAATAAAACGATTAATTTAATTTCGTATTCATAAAAAATATTACGCGGAAAGATTAAGTTAAACATTCACAAAACGTCGCAGAGCCTGTAAGAAACGGTTCTCATGCCTGAAATAATATTTCGAGTGAGTGAGTGAGTTCGACAGACTGAAAATTTGACAAGACTATCAACTTACTGATTATTCAAAAAAATATTCGTTAGAAGTACGAATAAAGCAGAAGTCGTTATTTTCGCGTGAGCAACCAACCGAACGCGGAACGCTTCCCGATATCAAAAATCAATATTAATAAACGGACACGAGTATCGGAAAATAATATAAAAAATAAATTCTCCAGATGAAAAACTCTTCAATACTTCACATTATAAATGAATTAAAAAATATGTACATACATTCGCATCTCAAACGAGTGAAAATTATTTATTAAAAACAAAAAAAATACATTCTGTACAAATTTTTCTATTGTGATTACAAATCAAACTGAAATAAAACAAGATAAAATATTTTTTAACTAAATTTTTCACTATGTTATAACCTGCATACAATTTACTACCGGATAAAATCTTTCTAACTCTTTGTTCGTCTTTATTGATAGAAAATAAATAAACAATTTTTTAAGAATTTAAAATGAAACTTTTAAATCAACAGTACGCAATCAAATCCATTTATTAATCGTGGCATGTGTCACTCAATTTTGATAATCACTAGAAAACATTTTATCCGAAAATATTAAAGATTATTAAACTATCGACCGACGAACGTTAACATTAAATTAAACCATACATCAATCTATAGGAACGTAAATCAAATTGACGTTAACTCAAACCCACAGAAGTAACAGCAACACAAGACAATGGCTGATAGATAACGAAGCTTCGCTAATCATAATTAGCAAACCTCCATCACGTTAACCGATCGAAATTCCGATTATATCACAACTCGCAGCCGAAGCTCGTTTTTCATTCGATTTTAGGACAAAATGGATTCGAAATTTGGCGCGGCGTGAAAAATAATCGAGGACGACGCGTCAAACAATGGTCGATCAATCATTCGCGCCTGCCTTCGACCCCAATTATCGGAATTACGTCCCTGTACCGAGCTTCCGATTAATTACAATCACGGAGACGAAAAAAGGATGCTCTCACGCGAACAGGAAGCGGAAAGTTTAAGTTTTAGGGTTGTTTGGTTGTTTGTTAACGCGTGGACAAAGTGCAGGAAGCGCGCGAGTAAACAGTTTAAAAAAAAAACGTGGTGTTTAATTGGGGAGCTTAACTGCTTCGGTTTGTTTTGCCATTGGTTGTTAAATAGTTTTTTTTTTAGTTTCAAGGGGTAAAAAATGGTTTTAGTGAGGAGAGGTATTTTCAGCGTGTTGGACTAATGAAATAATTATTGTGATGAATCGTTTTGTAAGATGAAATTGAAATTGTTTAAAGATGAATACCTAACATTAAATTTATAGGTGCTTCGTATAAATCAATTTAAATCTCATTCGGCGTTTCGAATAAAAATTGAGTAATGTAAACGAACACAATCAATCTTTATACAAAAATCTACGTCGTTTCGATAAATTGGAAAATATTTCACAAGCAGCATTCACGACTACAAATTATCACCAATAAACCCCAGAAATTGGTTAATTTCGAATCAACAATAAGCTTTATTATTAATCCAATAACACAATAGAGACTCATAGACAAACAATGAACTTCATCCATAGTTTAGAATTAACACAAAACACGTTCTGACTTCGACATAAATTTCGGTTCATACAAATTAAGATTTATCCAATTATTATAAAAGACCTACCGATGAGTTTTAATGCCCCAAAATAATATTTTTGTTAGTAGAATGGTTAAATCTCGAGTGAAAATACATATGCCCCAAACATCGACAGGTTAATCCAAAATCCGATAACGAATCTTGGAGAAGACCGGTCGGGATTCGCCTAAAGCCAAAAAAAGATTGCGAAAAAAGAATAATCGAACGTGACGATATATAAGAGCACGTTCCGGAAAAACAAATTAACCATATGTGCTTATAATAAAATGATTCATCATAACCAAATAAAGGCAGAATCCCGATACATTCGTAAGGATGGACACAATTCGAAGACATTTAAACTTGGTTTCAATGCACCTAGCGTAATTGCTAACAAAGGTTTTCTAACTTTTTATTATTCGCTTGCTTTAACACTTTCATTACTGTGTACACGTCAAAGCAAAAAACCGGTCCCGTTTTAAAACGGCGGGAAATTATCGTAAATTTGAAACGGCACAACGACAGGGTTGGCCGTTAATCTCTTACATATACACGGACTCCACTGTATGTAAAACCGTAAAAAGTTTACCCACTCCTAATGTCATTTACTTTTTACAAGATAACATATGCGGGGGTTCACAATAAAAGTCATATGCCCAAAACACTAAAATTTCCCAAAAAAATATTTTAACATTAAAAAAAATCGAATAATTTAATAATTCTATTATTAAATGACAAATGCGATATAAAAACGGAACTCGAAAGACGAAGGAAATCATAAAACAAACAATTTCCTATTTTGCGACCCCATAACCGACATAATTCAAGCTCCCTGTGTGTGTGTGAATGGGCACAACCGCGCCATCAGAGTCGGACTCGAAATTCGACTCGAGACCCATTCTTAACATTAAAACAGGTGTGTTCAACGTTGTGTCGGGCATAATTGTTCCCCGGAGGGTTTGTTTACGGTTGACGTCTAATTGACGTAAATTGGATCGAGGACGATGACTATGAGACGCTTTCGGCTTAATCCCAAGACGACCTTGTAACTGTCAAAGTGCAAAATCTCTGGTGAATGCTGTGTGTGTGTTTTCGGAATGTTCATGTTCCAGATTATGATAGTTTGTTGTGTAGGTTCGTTTTTTTTTTTATAAAATGAAAGTTCTTATCGTTATTTGTAAAGGATTTAGATATTCGAAATCGTTTTTGCCGAATGATACGTAATGTTATCTAACTATTAGCTGTGAATCTTTACTTTGAACTGACACGTTCGATAAAACTGAACCGTGTTATGTATAATACTAAAAATTTCATTTTGATGTGTCTATTTTCAGAAAAATTTTGGAGTTATTCCCTGCATTGAAAACCGATAAACATACCGATAAATTTCACGATTTCCATACAGTAAAAATTTTACGGGGCAATAAATAAATATCTTCGAACCTCATACTCTTTAAGTAACCGTTTTCAAACCAAAGACAATGGTAATAAAATGATATATATTTGCGTATTACGATTTTCGACAGCTGAAGGCTTTCAGCGCCTTCATTCCCACAACAATGATTCAATCTCTACATAATATAGTAATTATTTCACAAAGATTTGCATCTTCCTGCTGAAATAACTCGGCAACTACTCGCTTGTTTACACACCAAGAAACGTTCAGCGATAAATTCAGGCGACATGGCGTTTTAAAAACGAGTTTATTTTCCAACAATGTATATTGCATGTTGATATTTCATGCAGATGTGGCACTTTTATGCATTTTATTTAAATAATATTATGCAAAGTTTAATAAACCTTTTGTAGAAGAATATGTACTTTTTTATTTTTTATAAAAAATACAATGAAGTTTATTTTGAACTATTACAATCATGTATAATACATATTTTGAATTAATATATCGAAATTTGAAAATGAACAATTCAAATATGTATATATTAGTAATTGTACCAAAACATAGAACACGGAACTTCAAACGATATCAATAAGAACGAACGTGTACTACACAGATAACACGTGCACAATTAATGTATGTATTATATAATATATAACCAAAACACCATTGAAGTGATCGAAATTCAAAAGGCGAACTCTACATTATTAACAAATACATACGCACGAAAGATAAAACAAAATAATACACATACGTACACTGCATAATAAAATAGATATAACGACAAAAGGAAATTTTTCACGCGAATAGCCATTTCCAATTTATTTTTCTTATTATACCAAATATAAAATGTATAAACAGCGATTGGTTAAAGGTACCAAATTCAGCTTTTTTTCTACACAGACGAAAGTTTCACACCCCAATTAAGCAACATCTACCGTCATGTTCGACTCCTCGGAACTGATCAACGAACCTCTAATGAATGTGTCTAGAAAAACAAACGAAAAAACACTTCATCTGCTTTCAAGACGAAGTACAAGTAATGAATATTCTAGAAAAAAAGGGTCGAACTAATTTCGAGGAAAGGCGTTATTTTCGGCGTCAGCGTTTATTTTTTCATTCTGAAAGTTCAAACTCAAAATTGAACCCACCCTTCACCGTACCGGTCGATCTTCGAAGTGTTAGGGTCCCAGGTCCAGAATTTGTGAGGCTTTCGGGGAACAATGGCGCCGCAGCTATTACTTGACCCAGACCATATTGTCCATTAGGACCGTGGAGCTTTTATCGCACCCGAATTATTATAGCCTCAAATTAAGGTGCAATCAATACCGATCGCTTTCTCGCTCTTGGCTGTATCAAAAACTACAAAAAGAACTTATGGAAGAAGTTAAAAATCGGTACGAAGACACTCATTGTCAAAATGAGTCGACCGGTCAAATTCAACAAAACGAATTTTCGAGAGACGGAAAAGATATTTAACGACAGCTGAAATTAATTATGTATTAGTATTTTTATTTCGTATTGCAATTTTCAAAGAATCGAATAAAAACCCGTAAATATTATTGCGCACTTATCGCATTCGAAAAAGAACAAAGTCGAGGATTGGCACAGGACTATCGAAGGCCGTAACGCGATCATAAATTATGACACGGGCCGGAAAATGTGTGGAGATGGTGCGCAGGGACTTTTCCGACTTTCCCGGGTTCGTGGAAAAACGCGTCCTTTAAAAGGCTCGGTCATTATTTATTTAGAAATAATTTAGCCGTTGTGGAAACGAAGCGATTCTGTCCGCATTGCAGGAATAGAACTTTTTCGCTTTGTGGTGGATTAAGACCAGGTGCACGGGTTACATATACGTATACACAAACTAAAAAAAAAATATTTACAATGCCTTTGTCATTTTCGAAAAAAAAAACCGCATCCGCGACAAGGCTCCATGGCGATTTTTTCGAACAATAAATATTTGCATACGCTGAGAGTGTTAATTTTTTATCCCATACGAAACAAAAGGCCGATTACCGGTTAACGTTTAACAGTTAACGGTGCGATCCCCAGTTTGCGGTGCGCTACCGATAACCACGTATACGTGTACGGTTTAACGGAAGAGGGTTTCGGACATGGGGGTGAAATATGTGAAGCAATAAAAATTAAGTAATAAAAAAGTGCGTTAGATACATACACGGAAACCCTGATTGAATCGTTAAAATATAGGAGCGTCATAATTTTCCGGTTCGGCTCAAATTGGTATCGCATAATCTAAAGTTTCAGGGACAATTTATATAATTTTCCATTTTACGATTGTTTATACGTGAGGGTTTAATCATTCTTGCGGGCCAATCGAACGATCGAAAACTAATGAAAACTGTTCACGGAAACGATAGGGGTTTAAGTTCGCGGAAGTTTGATAGTTTCGAAATTTTGAAATGAATGAAAGAATATCTATAGTTCGCAAAAGAAGTAATTGGCCTAGAAAAGTTAAGTTGCAAAAGTTCACCTTGCAGAGCTGTCTTACCAAAGCTCAACTGAATAATCTATAGAAGTTCGCCCTACGAACTCGTACCACTTAAACTATACGAACTCAAGAGACGCAAACGGGTTAAATAAATAACTAAAAACCCGTATTACAACGTTGAATATGAAAACACACAATTAAAAAAAAATCTAACATTTTCGATACACACATCAAAATTAAATTTACTAAAACCGGACGACCGCCACACACCACCAACCCCGAAAACCGAGAAACACCCACAAACCCCCAAAAACAATACCCATACAGGAATCATGACGGAAGACGTCCCAGGCAAGGTCAGAAACGAGGACCTCTAATTGCGCGCAGACAGGCTCGCGATAAAACAGCATCCTTGACCCGAGGAAAGGGAGCGAAAGGGACAACCCCATGCGGGAATCGCGAAGAGCAAAAGAGAGGGACTACGCGCGCGCAAAGGGACCTTACACAGTCTAAACAAACGACGACGACCGGGGGGCGGTGTAAAACCACCCACCGGGTTGTGGGGGTGGGCTTGAAGTTGGCTAGGGGGTTGCGAGCTCACCCATATCGACCAGGACGTTCGAGAGGACGGGTGTAAAAGTTAACAAACGCTCTCCAGACGGGTGGGCGGATCGGGATTGTGATTTTTTTTTTCGGCGTGTGAATAAATTATTTTATTTTCATCCTGTTTTTTCGGTTGTTGTTAATTATGCGGATTTTTTTCATTGATAATTTTCAATGTATACTTTTTTATTGAGAAATTTTGGTTTTTTTTCGACTGGATTGGTTTTGAGATGAAAGGAAATCTAAAAAAAGTCAAACAATAGGTATGGCCGAAACAAATTTTCTTTTGAAAATTCCAGTTAATACAAACATACTTATAAATTTTCGAAGTTATATCGTTGCCGGATAAAGACTTCGATCCTCTTCCATTCCTCTCGATTTTCAGGAATTTTCATCAAGTGTACCTCACTTTTTTTTTATTTCGTCCGTCCAGCGCACCCGTTTTCCCCTATTTTATTTTTCTGTCCCAAGGATACCATTCCAGTACCTCACATTTCCATCTACATACTGTCGCATACCGATTCAATTTTTCTCATTCAAACTACAATATCCAACATACTTCTTACGTATTTTTCCACATCTCGTCTCAAATAATTTCCCGTAATAAAATCCACCATCAATCTGCGATCTGTTCAATCAAAAAACATAAATTCCGCTATAAACATCGAAGGCCACATTCCGTATCATCGACCCATAGCCGAAACGCCATCGCGACAAATCCGTCACGTACCGGAGACGAACTGCTTTCAATATTTAACTCATTTCACTCCATTAAGCGATTTACATAGAGAAGAACAACAGACCCGCTCCGAATTTCTACTCTTAATCCCCGAACGAACCGGAGCCGAGGCCACGTGTACACCTCGAATTTTCGCGTTGTCTTCAACGAAAGTTGGCGGGAAACGAGCTCGTTGTGGCCTTGTCGCTCCTCGCCCTGCTTCCCGATGAATAAATAATACGCATCCTTAAATAAGTCGACAGCAAGCTCATAAAACATACTGTGGCGCCGTTGAGTCCCGCCCCCGCGAGATATGGGTGCTCCTTGCGAGTCCTGTCTCGTTCTCGAAAGGATGATTGTGTGTCAAGAATACCATGGATTTTTGTCCGGATATGAATTTTTCATTGTTGAAACGTTAACGATTTTGAAAACCTTTCAACAATGATATGCTTCAATCGAGAAAAAACGATTTTTTTTAGTTATTTCATATTCTGAAAATAAATATGGATCATCTCTTTGTGCAATTCAATGATACTTGACGTATCGACTTCGACGTATCGTATTCTTTTATATACAAAATAACAATGTTCTCATATGAAAAAATTCTCAATTGATACCTGCAATTTGAACTGTCGACGTGTAAAGTCAAATATTATCATGTATGTTATGTGACACGTTTGAACTGCATCCAATTGCACTCAAGAACTACTGCGATACGAAAAGTAGTCTAGTGTTCTAGTTGCAAATGCATTTTCATTTTTTTCATCACCGTGCAAAATTAAAGACACGTTCGAATTACGTTTGCCTTTGCCTGGCAAGTTTTCAATCGGCAACGGCGTTGAATATGCAGATTTTGCAATATACATACATGCATTGTTATGCGTCCCAAATGGTGTTGCATTTCTAGAATGAATCATCGGATTATTCATGATTGTAAGGTGAATCAATGATTGTATACATAAATAGTAATTATTTTGTAATATAACGATCGATTATTGTAATTTGGTCATTTTAGTAATATGATGACACTGCCAACATTATTATTATATAAAATAAACACCAATGATTTGATCGTACATTGAAAACCTCGAAAATTTATCGAATACCATTTTTCATATAACGAGAATCAAAAAATAATTTATCAAGCCCTAATACATCGATTTAGTCTCGCTGCCTGTCGCTTCGCGAATTCCTATTGAGACGCCTCCTTAATATAGTGCGTTAAAAACGGAGTGACAAACGCTTTTATCTAACGTCACTTAAGACGTTATGAAAATATTTTTTCCGAGTAATTGGCCACCGATCGATCCACTTTGTCCAATCTAAATACGATTCATCAAGAACTGTCGCCATCGAAAATACCAATGAATAAAAAAAAAACGCACATTCACTGTACGTCCGCGATGAAATTGCAAAAGAACAAAGTACAGTAAACGAACGAAACGACGTGCCAGCACATGCTCAATCAACAAATCGAGTTATCCCCACTTTCTGTTGCAATTGTTCGAGATCTATAGATCCTGCACATAGCGAATGAAATCCCCGTAAAATGCCGTAATGAAAAAGCTCGTTGCATACGTGCGAGATTCACTATTTTCGTTCGTCACGTATTCGAGGAGGCTTCGAAGCATATAAAATGTCCGCTGTAAAACGCGGAATACAGCACAGATTAGGCTTCATTGCGACGTTCCTTCCTGAAATGAAAGATTGGAATTGTTTTTGTTGGGAAAATATGTGTATCAGGAAACTGCACGTCGGAAGAGCGACCACAATTCACGTATACGTTGAGAATTCTCGCATTTAAAATTGCGATGATGTATGGAGTCTAGTACACATAAATCAATGTCGGATAAAAAGAGCGATTATGGAATTATATAAATTGAAAATCGGATCTTTGTGTGTTCAGCAATACTTTTAGGTTAACGTTGAATTTAAAGATTTTAATTTTCAAAATGCTTTTCTAATTTTATTTTGTTTTCGCAAACTTTATTGAAATATTGAAAAACAGTAAATATGAGGTGATATGATAAACGAATATTCTAAGAAATACGTTTCATGAATTATACGTTATCTAATTAATTATTCAAATCAATGTGAACTCTTAATAATATGTCACATTCTATCATATTTTTGACATAAATGTGTGACAGTATATTATAATATGTTTAACGCGAGAGAAAAATTTACCAAGTCGATTAAAATGAATAAAATAATACGCCAAAATATTATATTAGCATTAGCTCAACAAATTTATGATTACTATACTAATCAACAATTACATAATTATTATTTTTATTATGAATTTTATTACATAATCTTTTCCGCAAATTTTCTTAATAATTTTCTATAAAAAATCTTATATAATACTCAACAAAAACAATTGCTAGTATATGTGAATGAATTGAGGAACTCACACAAATTTCAGAATAAAAAAAAAATTCCAGGTCTCACAAAAAACTCAAAAATAAATATACAGAATATATAAAAAATTCCAACACAGAATATATTGTAGAAAAAAATACTATCGAATAACTCGCCAAGGAAACATATACATATTTCAAGAACTGTATTTGTTTCCAGAGAAAAAATCTGGAACTCCCGTATGCCGACAACGGAAAAATTCCATCGAAAGAACCTCTCAGTCTTCGGGTTCACAATTCCGAATTTATTCATCGGTCACTCGGCGACAAATGGCCCACTGTTGAGAATTGACCTCCGACCCCCTAGATACGGATAGATTGCTCGTTGCAAATTTAAAAGCGACCGTCTCTGGACTGGACCGTGCTTTAGTTCTCTTTCAACTTGATAAACTGGCTCGAAATTATGCAGCCGAATTTTTAAACATTACACATACGCAGACGAACCGTGAAATATTCAAATGGATTCCGCGTTTCGAATTCGGCGCGCCGAGCACAAAGATGTATGTTAGCTCATTGAAAATTTCATGAGTTTGATCTCTTTTTATTCTCGAACAAAAGGATGTTGTATCTATTCTATGTTACATAAAAAATAGTGCGTAAAAATTCGTCTGTTTACAATGTGTATTGTAATAATGTTTAAATTTTATATTGATACGAGTTTTTTTTTCTATTTATAACTCATAATTGATGTTCAGTACTTTATTTTATTTATAGTTCGTCATTTGTAATCAAGCATAAGCGACTTAATTAGTTAATAGGTTAACAGTACTCACAAAGAACTTAGCACAAAGATAATTAAACGCTCGTACATTCGAACAATTTATATTTTTAAACGTTATATTTTCACTTCGGCTAAATAGGCGACTCAAAATTGAAATCCTTAATACACACTAAGCACCGAAATTAATTGGAAAACCACACAAGAAAAACCTATCCAACAAACGGATAATTCAATTTCGCCATTATTTGTTCCCACGCTAAACAGCATCCGCACAATTTCCATACAGCCCACACCCCGACTCCACCTAAGCCGCACAAAATGAAACCGCTTCCGTGTATCCCCAACAGGATCATTTAATATTGTGAACACAGCCCGAGGACGACATAAAAAAGGGCAGAAAGCCCAAGAACAAACGAGCAAACACCAAGAGACGGCACGATTCGGCCCATTTCGACACACGAGCCGAGACGAGCGAGGATTTGGAATTTCAGCGCAGATTTGAATGGGCGACACGTGCCGAGGACCAGCGCCAAGACCAGGTCTAAAGGAGGTCCTGAGGATCCTGCAGGATACGCAGGTCACGTATGAGGGACCCGGACGATGAACGTTTCGTCGCCGGGTCAACGGAGACGTACGAGCGTGGCAATTATGCTTGGTTTACCCGGGATAGGCGCCTGGAACAATTCGGGAAATTTGGCGGGAGGTCGATACGAGTATTGGATTGGTTTTCGTATTGTTTTGGGATCGCAATTGGATTTGTGTGGATCGGTGACGTGCGAAGAGGCAATCGTGGGTATAAATGAGTGAAGAGTTTGTTCGGTGATTAATTGATCGCGAATCGGAATGATCGTTGATTCGTACGGCGCAAAATTAAATATACATACAAAATTCTTGGAAACGTTATATATGTTTTAGAAAATTCAAGAAAGAAGTATATCAATACTTTTGCAGAATTGTGTTCGATTCGTGATTTTTCTTATAAAAATTCATTCAATATAAAATTTCCGTTTTTATTCTAGTTACCATTTATAAATTTGGTCAAAAATCATCAACGAAATTTACTAAGGACACAAGTTTGAGAAGTATTCGAAACTACGTTGACGTGGTTTACGTGACCAGGTAAACACACATCAAGAATATTTAATTACAAACGAAAACAATTTCGAAAATTTAACTACAGTATAGCACGAATCTAATACATTCAACAATTCCAGTTCATAATAAAACATTTCAATGATTCAAAACTATACGAATATTTCTATTATCAAGTTAAACAACTGATTTTTTTATCTCGATCAACTGATAACCTTATCAATTTCTTAGAAATTTTAATAAACTCATTACTGCGCTATCTCTAAAGTCATAAAAAATCATAACGAATCATAAATTCTGCATATAACTTTTATTATACATGACATAGATTCTCGCAAACTCAAGCGACTAGAACGATTCGAACGACAAATTGTTTATTCATCGAGCGACTGTATTGACCAAATTGACTCAAATAACCAGTATCGAAACTACATACTACAAAACCACACATAAAGGATCTTTCAATAGGAATGCTCGAAATTTGTTAGGTTATAGTGGCCATGTTTTCAAAGTAACACCTGTCAAATTTCTTGTCAATTGTTTAGCAGTGTACGGCAAATCACCATGAAAAATTATAGCGTTGAACAACATGTGTAAATCATCAAATTTTACTGTAAATTAGCGACCCGATGAACTTCATATCACCTACAATCGCTGTTCGTTAGTCTCGCTAAAACTAAGATGACCACACGTCCCGTTTTCGCCGGAACTGTCTCGTTTTTGTCATGTCTTGAATTCGTACCGTCGTTTTCGCATATATAAGAAGATCTGTCAACAAACGATAGATCTTCAACTCTAAATACTAGATTTTTTTCCATCTTAAAATAGCGACCGTCGTACCATTGGCTCGTTGTTCCCGTTATCTTCACGCGCTCTGCATATACCGATTCTCGATTCCCGTTACCGGTGCTCCCAGAATTCCAGGTTTCCAGCGTTCTCGTTGTAAACACGCGTTCTTACACACTGCACCGATTGTAATTATTATCACAATAATTACCATCAGCGGCGGCGTGGCGGTGTTCTCTCCCATACAAAATTACTAATATTATTTTTTAACTTTCCTATATATATTTCCTTATTATTTTTCTTTATAAACTACCTTTTAATTAAAGCGAATAAAAAATAAATATAAAAATCTATCAAGCGATTTTTAAGTTTTAACCTTAAAACGAACGGCGATTCATTTTAATACATAAGATTTAAAATCGAGCATCCTTAGGCCAGGCGCCCACAGGCGATTAGTCGCGGTGCGATTTATAATGGAACGCATTGTTTTGGCTTGAAGTGCGCCCATAAACCATACGGGCGCACTTCAACCTAAAACAAT
>JAOXNN020000017.1:2527586-2566815 GCA_028571205.2 Hydropsyche betteni
TTTTCCAACAATACGATCGTTAGTTTTTGGAAATTATATAACCAGAAAAAAAAGCTAAACATAAATACATTCAACCACTATAATTGTCTTTTTTACCAGAAAATGTATACGATAAAATAAAATTTGAAAAATGAAAAATAGTAAAATTTCAAATAAATTGAATTCTGCCGCGGCACACCTGAGTCCGGCTCACGGCACACCGGTTGTGGAGCACTGAACTACATGATGGTTAAATTATCCAACAAATACTTTATAATTTATTTTAATTATACTTAAGGGGGGCTGATAGGACTTAATCCTTTGGCCCGAGATTGCAAAAGAACCTGGCATCAATTAATTGTATGAAAAAAAAACCACTATTTTAAAGGCAATCTTTCAATTCTATTCATTTTCTTATATTATTATACACAGGGCTTTTTTTTACCCTGTAATGCGGCGGAACGACGTTCCGGCACCTTTTTTCTCTAAATTTTTCCAAAATTTTATTTTCTTTTTTAGTTGAAAATTTTTGATTCTTGTCTAGGAAGTCTTGACTGCTCATCCCTTTTGAATATAGGGGTATCATAGGACCCATAAAATAATTAAATTAAAAGCCTTAAAAAAAGTGTGTTCTGACACCTTTTTTTTTTAAGCACTGATTAAATTATACATAATTCTACTGATCAGTATCTACTTAGGTTACAAATAAGCGAGTGTGTGACTGTAAAATACTTATTCAACAAAGAAAGTTAATTTTTGGACAATGCCTCACACTGTACGGACTCTATTATACGGTTTATTTACCATTCTGATTCTTTACTATACTAATGCTTTACTATACTAATGCTTTATCATACCAACGCTTCCTGAATTCTACTATATATTTCGAAATTTTTTGTGGATTGGGTTCTACGTTTGGGTCTTGTATTATTATTGGGGAACCATTTTACTTCTAATCTAGCAGTAATTACATAATTAAAAATTTTGTTTCCTGGCAACATTAAACTATCTGTCAAAAATATTAGAGGTTAAACTTCAAGTGATTCTCCCAGAAGTGGTTTCGAAAAATTCATTTATGGTATAAAATTATATCGTGCTATCACATAACTATGTCTGTAATCTCAACTAACTTACTTATTTTGTAGAAACAAGAAAAACTTCAAAAATGTCTAAAATATTATTAAGGATGTCTACCCTGTTCAATATGAATTTTTTCAACGTGAGGACATTGAATTCAACGTCTGCTAGTGTCACCAAAACCAAGCGTGCTGTATTTGCCCGAATATATCCCACTGCATTAGTTTTACCAGACGGTTCGAGTATAAACATTCGCTATCATGAGCCTCGAAAATTGATCACGGTATGTGTTGTTTTCTAATTTTTATTTTTTCTATATAAAAATAATGCCGATTTCCATTCTGTTTTAGTTGCCGCTCGACCTTTCTACGTTGTCGGAAGCCGATCGTAAAATAAGATTGGAACGGAGAAAACCTAAAAAGAAGGTAGTGATATTGGAAGAAATTGAAGATACCTTCAATGCAAATAAATATTTGCAGCAAGCTAAAAAATCTCGAAAACGATAATTTTTGATTATTTATATTGTAATTAGATTCAGGGATTGAGTTGTTAATTTTTTTTGTGTACATGTTGATATGATCTTATAAAAAATTCTTAAAATTATTTCTTTTTTTATTTCTCGTAAATTTTACAAAATTAAAATAATGAGTTTGAATTGAGATTAAGATACGATTGGCCTCCCTTGTCTATAAAATACACAAAAAAATCTTAATTCTTTTACAAAATGATCGACACGATGAGCCAAATTCAGCACAAATGTGTTTTACAAAAAAATTGTGATCAAAACTATCCTTTCAGCTTCTTTAGTAGAAACCTTGCTTGATTTTGATTACCATATTTTTTTCAAAATATGGTATTTTTATTTTCTCCCTCAATTTATTTAGTCTGAAGTTTAAAAAAAATTGGAGTACCTGAGAGGCTCATATTAGTTAATTAGCTAATTAATATATATGCAATTTTTTTTTTTTCGGTAAAAACTAAAATGATAAAAGATTTATTTGTAATCAGGGCTTCGATCCATAATTTTTTATTCGGGTTTTCGATTACGGTTAAAAAAAAAAGAATATTATATTTAAAGAAAATATTTATACAGATTTGACTCACGACCGAGGTTCAGGAACGTATCTCCGTCATAAATCGAGGACTATCTGTATACGAAACAAATTCGTCGATGGTCATCCTTTGCACAACATTAGGACCGCGCTTAAAAAATTGTTTACGGGGGACGGAGGGGCTGGAATCGGATAGTCCTCTTCGACGCCGACGCTCCTCCCCCTCGTTTTGCATTAAACCCCTTATAACACATACGATTAAGAAACTAAACCGCGCGCAAAATAAAATTCCACAAATCACAACAAAACACACAAAAACCATCTTTATTTCTATATTACCATAAATATAAAAATTGCACAAGCATATACAAAAAACGTGAACCGCCCGCAGCGCCGAAACGGCCACTCCACCGCTGCGGAGTGTTTAGTGCAGTGTGCGTTCCGGCGTCCGTCATGTCGGTCGCGTCGTCAACACCGAGTCGCCCCGCGCAGCGCTAGTGCGGCGTCGGCATGCCGCGCGCCGCGCCCCCCGCGCCCCCTTCCCCCGCGGGGCCTCCGCCCCCCGCGGACGGCGACACGCGCGACACGCGCGTCACGGGCTCCTCCTGCCGCGCTCTGCGGAGGGCGGTCGCCGCCCTCTACCCCTTCGACGACTTCACCCCCGAGAAAATCGGCTCGGGCTTCTTCTCCGAGGTCTACAAGGTACCCGACGACTGTCGTTCTGGCGTTTCGTTCTGTCATCCGCTCCCTCGGCGTTTCGTGCTATGGCGTCTTTTATTAAACGTCAAATCGCGTGTGGCTCTTTGCGAAAGGTCGGTTCGTGTGTTGTTGTTTGCGTTTCGCTCGTGCGAGAGTTGTGCGTTGGATGCGGTTTCGGTGGCATCTGTCATATTTTCGGTTTTGCGTAGGTAGATCGGGCGCGTTGCACAACTGCATCCTGTGTTTTGATATGATCTGTCATGTATCAGTTCAAAAATAACGTCGGTCGAATCGCCAGTTTTCGGTAGGAACGACTTTTAATCGTGCGTCAAATTGAAAATAGACGTGCATTAGAAAAAGTATCCATCTTAAAAGTAATTAATGTGCATTAGAACACCGATCAACAAATACTGACTACTATTCACTAATTTCATAATATGAGGGGCTCGGAAGGGAAACAGTGCTAAGCGGCAAAATTATAAAATTGAATGTCTTTTATTTACTACAAATATTAGCACTTTTAATTAATTATTACACATTCTCTCGAAATATGACAGTACCGTGTCAGGTTACTCCTAGTTTTATTTGCATCCAAATGATTGTTAACTGTTTTTCTTAATATCTTCAAAAGTGACAAATGCTGCTTAGCATTATTTCCCTGCTGAGCCCCCCATATAATCGATTCGCAGCAAACCGAATTCAAACAAAATCAACATTCTTAAAAAAATGGACTAAATTGTTAAAATATAGTTGTATTGAATTAACTTTACTCTGGCAACGTTACCACTTATCTGTCATTTTATTCATATCATTTTAATGCTCACTTTATCCTGCACTAATTTTTTTATTACACACTATGCATAAGATATTGCTCAATGCGAGATTCTTCGATGCATATTTTCCTAATGCACGAGTGATTTGTTTTAAGGCGCAATCTATATATTTTTAATGTACATTTAAATCGCACCCGTTTTCATTTGCCCCGAGTCTCTTTTTACACGGGGAACACATTCCAAAGACTACCATATAAAAAAATGGAAAGTGATCGTGTAATTATTGAAAATACATTAAATAGTATGAATATATTTGACCATCCAAATATACTTCATAAAATACATGTCATACGGCAAAATTCCGCATTGTGAAATCATAAAAAAAAATTTCATTGAATAACTATGTTCGTATAGTCTCCGTTGTGATATAATAATATTTATGTTTTTGTTTTTACATCGTGTTAAAAAAAGTGGAGAAAAATGAAAAATAGATGAAAAAATAATCAGTTATTTTTCATAAATCGTGTAAAAATAATTTTTTGTATGTGTGTATTAGGTTTTTCATATTGTAATTTGGCATGAAGCTCAGAACAGATCGACAGAATATCAGTTGATCTTCCCTAATTTACCACACTTAATGTGTCGTTGGATCGTGAAATTTATTTATGTCCATTAATTATATGAAATATGTTCTCATTATATTTATAGTTTTAATTCTTTCGTTCATCTGTGGATTATTAAATATCAGGTATTCACTCTAGTTTTAGTTTAAGATTGTATTAAATTTGTTGCTCGTGAAATATTCACTATTACAATGATACAGTATATAATTATTAGATTTATTGTCTTTTGTGGCTTAGAAACAATTTATCTATTCTTAATCATTTACAACCGTGGATATGTGATGTTCGTAATGAATTATCATTCTGCTTTTATAAGCATTTAATATCTCGAACTAATCTGTTGTTCGATTGTTATATACGTTCTTAGGCTTCAGCTCACTTTATGTAATAGTTTTCGAAATTATCAAGCTAGTTTGTATGACTGTTCGTAAAAGCTACTAACCTAAATTGTTAATTTTTCGATCAATTGCTATTCTGATGAGTAAATTATGTACATACATCATTGTAACGCTTGAAATTAGACATGACTATTCTGATTTTTCTATTTGAAATTTCACTTATGTTAATTAATGGGTTTTCGGTATATTTTACACGCACGGCTGTTTATATGAATGTGAACAGATTTTCTTGAAAAACTCTCATTTAAATATAATATTCTTTTAATCGTAATTGAACGAAAATTTTAAATTACAATTTATTTTTTTCTGAAATCAAATATTGCCAGTGTATATTTAAGTAGTTTTTTTACATTTCTTGTTAATGAATTTTTAATTTTATTCACTGGTTGCATTAGTTGACATTTTATAATTTCAACAAACTCAACCTTTGCAGTGTTTCGTCAGAAATGATAAAAAAAAAACAAAATGTCAATACACAATATACTGTTTGAAATTCATTCGATACATATTATACACATTATTAGAATTCATTTCTAAATAAGAATTTGTCAATGTTATCGACATCGTCTATCGGATCAACTTATCTAATCAACTTTGTAATGTGACACATTTTTTAATGCCACTCAACGTCTAACTTTTTAGCTTAGACTCTACAAACATTCATTTCAGTCAAATTCCTGCTACAAATTGAAAATTGTAAATTTTTTGGTTCGGCAAACTTTAAACCTGATTTTTATGTTGTATCTCAAATGTGTTTAAATCTTATCTTCTATGCAAATTTTAAATTATTTTCAGTTTATTTTTACATCCAAACCTTGCAAAACTTTTCAATTTAGATAAGATAACATTGTTTTCCGAGATAAAATTTGTATTTATTGAGACTATGTCATATGACACTTTTTGTCTCGACATAATTATTTCAAATAGATTGTTTGATGTTTCGTTTATTATGTTTACGCAATTATTCAATAGAATTATTTAGAGCCTCATAAGTAACAAGCAGGGCTTTAATTTATAAAAAAATTATTAACATTTCAACATTTTTAAAACCCATTTTTTATATGAAAGTATTAATTTTTTTAATTATTATGAATGAATATTCATATCAATAAATTATTTAAATTTGTTTTAAAAAATAAAAGTTCATCTTTTACATGTATATTTCAAATGCATTATTATGCAATCAAATGCAAATCTTACATTTGATTGCATAATAATCCTGCAAAATTTAAATCAAACTGTTTAAAATCGAAAATATTCATAGAATATATTATTTTTTTTACAAATGCATTTCGTTTGTATTTACTTACCATATATATGTGTTACAGTCTGAATGTCCATTTCATTTATGCACGAACAAACTAGTCTGTTTATACACCTTGTAACAACTCTAGTCCAATTGGTAATGTGGTACGATAGTTTAAGTTATTTACACTCAGGTAACACTCTTATGCTAATAATCCATAAGGCAGAAGTTGGTATGTCATATGATGATCAAGAAATACGCGTATTTTCTATCCGTCGTGTCAGTTTGAACTTCGAGAGTTTGTTTTGAACACGTTTTCACAACTCACGCTAAAACGCTAACCCAACCTAACCCAAGCATGATACTTATGACGGCTGTTTTTAGTTTAGGCGCAATTATATGTAGGTAAAATTTTACAGTTGACATTCAAACTAAAATCGATAGTTTGGGCATACCCAAACTAGTATGGGTATAAACAAACAAAAGTTCACACTTGAATCGTGACAAATGCATAAAAAAATTCGCGCGTTGAAATCAAAATTTAATATTATAAATTTGACTAGCCTGATTTCGCACAAAACCAAACAGGTTCATTATTATAAATTTTAATGATTGAATCAAACTTATTCTCGTTTTTAACAATTTCTGTCATAAAATACCGTAATCATTTTTCAACGATGATCGTTCCTATAGTAACCTCACCACGAAAAATTTCATATTCGTATCATTCCTATACAAGTTTTACCCAAAAATCCACACACATCAATCTCATTCACACACATCAAACTCATTCACACACATCTTACACTATCAAAATCCACAACCGACTTTGCAAATTATAATCTATATACATTTTTTCAAACATTTTTGCGTACAAGTGTTGATTGAACGCTCGTTGCCCGACTGGTCACGCTCTACATGACCGGGATGGAAATTTTAGAAATTCACTACTCTCGTTCGCGTACGTGTTAATTACAATAATAATATACTACACAAAACACGTATAATAATAATATATAACGTATTCGTTTCGTGCGCTCTTCCGAAATCTTGCGACTTTCGGTTTTGTTCGGGAGATTCTTGGCATCGAGCGGGAAATTTTGCTCGTTCGAATTTTTGATTTTACGGTCGTCGCGTCGTTTGGGAATCGATACGTGTCTTTATATAATTTTCGGATCGTCGAATTTGTCTCGTGCGATAATTTTCGCGATGTCGTATTTCGCGGCTGTCTAATGAAGTTTGCCGCGCGGATTATTCGCAATTTGGATCGTTAAATTTCGCATGAATTTATCGTGTTCTTTATGGTTTGAGTCAATAAATGTTTCCATTATGTCGTTTCATTTGTTGTTGCGGCTTTTCGGCGAATTCCGTTCTTAACGCAATTTGAGTTTAATCTAATTATATGAAAAATAGTGAAAAGTTTTCGGGGTCACGGTCGTGTCGATGTTTGTATATTTTATGCGGATATATATTTTTTCAATTCTGATAAGCGTTACGTAATTTTTTTCGAATGTTTATAAATACTAAAAAAATGTAACAGTCGATCGACCGTTTACTTTGCCCAATTATTTGAATTCACATATTTTCGTGATCCGAACATGTTCCGTAATAATGCGAATAACGAATAAATTGTTTGCTTTAATAATTATGATAGTTATTCGTTGTAACAGTTAAATACGTTAACCAACTGCTTCGCCGATACAACTAAACACTCAATCAAAAACGTACGGACCGCAATAATGAAGAACTTTTGAAAATATTGTATCGATCGATGGAAACATCTCTAACTTTTTCAAATGAAACTCACACCGTGTTCTCATATCTCGAAGACCTCCAGCATAACAAGTCTATTTTCGAAACAATATCGTTTTACGATACGGCATACACAATGCACCATTATCGTGGATTTTTTATTCTTCTATATCTGAACACAATCGCAATCCGTTCTTGATTTGGATGCACTTTTATCTAGGGCTTTGAATGTCGATAGTTATATATTAATAAATTAGTGTGAAATTGACATTGACCGTCGATTGATCTTATCCTTTCACTTTCTTATTCGGTGCGTTTTATATAAATTTGAATTTTTTTTTTATGATTTTTAATTGAGAATGCTTGTAGAAACTGGACATGTGTTTTCTTCGTGATAAAATAAAGTAGTCATTATCGGATGAAAGTTTGTACGTTTTGTGTTTTATGACGGTCATATTATTCTCTAAATAAATATATTTTTCGTTCGTAATAATTATGCAAATGTGTCAAAAATGTATGTGTAGATATGTTTTGTCGCAGGCCAAAACCATATTTAGTAAAAAATAAACAATTTTCAATTTCTTTGAAATCTACTTGTCCTAAAATAAACAAACTATAATTTTGGAAATCTTTCGTACTGAAATTTTCGTAATATTTTTGCATAATACTAACATAATTGACCTTTTTTCTATGATTTTGAATTTTTATTTTGATTAAATATTTTTTCATTAAATAAATATCGCTGCAAGCCGGATAAAATCAGCCCGCGAATCGCCTTTCGCCCATGCTCGTATCTAAAACTTCTTTCAGTAAAATTACAAGAATGCTCCACTTTATACAGTCAACCAAAACTTTCCAACACCGTCGAACCAACAACCAAAGAAAATTCAATTCCCGAAAACTACCATACCAACCAACACTCATACTAACACTTCCTGCAACGAACGCTACACTCGATCGAAACATCCCGACACTCCCCATAAGACACCATCACCGCTCGAACTCCCCCATCACCGAGAACGTGCTCCAATATCAGTGACCATATTAACGACTGCACCCAGAACGGATCCGATGCATTTCGAATGCAACGGAGGAGATATTCACGTATTCTACGCGTTCCGTTCGTCGGTACCGTAACAACAACCGTAGGCCTTGCGCAAGGTCACTCACGGCCACTCTGCGTCTCCCCATGGTGGTGATGGTGATGGTGATGATGATGGTGGTGATGCTGCTTCTCTTCCGAGGAAGTCACTTTCTATTTCTCGCTTCCGTTTGTGGCTCGTGCGCGGTGTCATGTCGCGTTGTCGTTGTTGGGAATTCGTTGTGGGTGTTTTGTATGATGGGTTTGGAACGTGAGTGGTTCGGTTTTGTTGAATGTCGCCGGTTAAGTGATGTCGATATGGTCTGGTAATGGATTTCTTCGTTTAAGGAGAGGCGGAAATTTTTTGGTTGGAACCCAACCGATAGGGTCGGGTCCCAAACTAATTTTCATCTCTAATTACACACAAATCGTTGAAATTGAATAAAAATGAAGCTACGTGTGAAAATTTTATAGTTTATTAATAAATAATAGTCAGTTTTGTAATATAAAGGACAAATAGGTGATTTTTTAAAATAACATTTGCTTTTATGCAAACGACGAAAAGTGATTCAAATTTCACGATATCTATTGGATTGATATAGAAAAATTATAATAATTTATTGAAAATATACTGAGAGCTAGATAAATCCACTATTTATGAGATTTGACTTTAAATAGTTTTAGAATTTTAGTATTTCTCTTCTGGATACGATTGTGTCAATGAAATTTTCTCTGCATGAAAATTTCATATTACATATTAGTTTCTTTGATCTTGATCATTCCGCTTCATCGGAAAAATTTTGTTTTGTAATAGATTGTAAATTAAACTATATCGACGGTTTTGTGTCGATTGTTGAATGAATGGTGGTCGGTGTGACGTGAAAAAATATTTCGACGATTGTTTTTTGTTGTTGATAATTTTTTTTTTTGTTATTGTGTTGTAGCGAAACAATCGGTGTGAAAAAATAATCGGTCCGTTCTCTGGAACCGTGTTGTTTCAAAACCGTACAAAAAACGATCAGTCGTAAATTTATGAATTATGAAATTAGATTTGTCTACTTTCAATTTTGGAATGTTGCATTTTCGATATGAACAATCCTCGGCTCAATAAACTCCGCTGCTTATCATCCGCTGATAACACATGCAATTTGTATAAACGACTTTAGGATTAACAAACATCCATTTTTAAAATTTCACATTCAAAACAATACCCCAACCGACCACATACAGACAATTTTCGAATTTCCAACTAACCATCCTCAACCGGAGAACGCATGCGGCTCGATTAAATAAATGACACTCGACTGCATCCATATTAAATACACCATCGGTTCAATTCAGTCATCTCGAACGGAAGAACTCGTTTTTTTTTTCCTACATAAAAATTCCTTTCGAGATGACGCTACTTTCTTTTATCCTCACGTAACACAGTGAACGATTTTCATTCGGAAAATCATTCACATATCATCGAGCGTTACGTATAACGATAGAAACAATCATCTGTCGAACGGAACGTTCGATATCGCTTCCGTTCGATGGCCGTTATAAAAAAAAATGTTTTCGAAAACGGGCGATATATCGAAATCGGTGATTATGATAGGAAGAAACGGAAGAGAGCACTCTGGGCGCAATTCGAACGTTCATTATGCACGATTGTTAATTCTCCGTTATTATTACTATCTGAATTATATCGATATATTTTTTTTTATGTGCCGTTTCATTTATTGGCAATTTCGTGAATTCCGCATTCTTTTACGCGTAATTTATTTCCGAGAATGATTTATCTGTTTTCTGAGATTCAATCGACGTGTTATTAAATTTTGATATGGATGTTTCGATATCTTCCCTGAAAACATTTGCAATATTCGATTTGAACAAGATAAAAAAAAATAGTATTCCGATTAAAAGTATAATATCAATTTGCATCTTATCATAATTTGTGATTCATAAAACGATCGTAAATCGAATATTTTGAATGAACCATAACAATCTTCTTAATTAGCCATATCCTGCACACTTCATTGTTCAATTCAAATATATAGGTCATTTTGTTGATTATGAGTCCATAAAAATCACCACTGTACCACTTTCAATTGTCCATACGATCAATGAATCACCTAATTCCGTATACATTCAAACACCAATGTAGGGTTCGTACCACTTTTTTTTTCATCAATTCGTCGTACCTTCGCGAAAGTCGTATAAAAATGCAATCGAGTGAACGAAAACGAAAAAAATAATCGGCGAAATTGAAGAGTTTGGAAGGTCACCCACATACGACGACGGGTTGGAACAGATGGCGACGTTTCACCTTTTACATTGCGTCCATTGTGCGAATCGCTTATTCATACTGTTTCTTGTGTTGAGCCCTTTTCGTCGGTTTGTGTTTGCGAAATTTTGCCTCGGAAATGAAACGACAATTAACACGTCTGCTGTATCGTAATTATGGCCGATTGTTCTTATTTTCTTTATTGTTTCTAACGTGAAGTAACAATTTTCGTGTCAAACTTGTATCTGGTTCACGTCATCATCATATGAAGTCTTATTATTCAACGCTAAGAAATTTAGATGTTTTTATATAAATTTTCTGAAAATATCATCGTATAGCTTGTTACTAACAAAACTAAATCATTAAATATTGAAGTATTCAGTTGACACCCCTATATTGTTCAAATTAATTCAAATGTATTTGAAACGAGCAATTAACACGTAAAAAATCAAAATTGAAAAACCTTAACCCTATAACGTGGAATCTATCTTGACGTTATAGAGAGGTTTACTGTATATTATGAAACTACATTTAACGAATAAGATTATGATAATGTTCCACGATTCAACCGGAAGGATGCTAATAACTGTTTACTGCTCTACAAATATTTTCATAGGTTTACAAAAGATTTACTTTTCAACGTTTTTAACCTCGTCAAACAAATTAATCTATAATTTATATTTTTCAATATTATTTTCAATTTTTTATCACTACGTAACTGATATGTGTGACGATGAAAAATATTTTAAAAATTATTTCTTCACAATCGAATTTTTGCATATTACGATCAGATTTTCAAAAACACGCGCCCCAAAAGCGCATTCAACAATTCAAGCGATCCTCGCGCAAACTTTCCAAGCGTTCGAAAACTTGGACGAACTTGAAATCGGCCCGATCGAAAGTTTCTTCGGAATATTTGAGAAGGTCATAATAATGTATTTATGTATGCGCGCGCGCATATAAATCGTTCTTGTTCTTTTTTTTCGTGCTTTTTCACATTGCGATGCTCACGCGCGCGAGATTCTTCCACTTTTCACTTTCGCCGTTTCGCACGGCGAGACTCGGCCGATTGTGACGAGTCGGGTGTCTCTCTTTTTTTTTTTGCTCGTTCGCTTCGAATGTGTGGACATTCTTGGGTTTTTCGACCTGGACGATGCTCCGGTGTGGAGCCGGAGCTGGAAGGTCTGCGATGAAAGGTCGCCGTGATTGATGGAAAAAGTTCTGGGCCGCTTTGGAAGTTTCCGTCGAGAATGTGCTTGATTGGTGGAATTGCGGTTTTTTGACGATTCTATAAAATTTAATTTTACGTTGAAATTTTTCGACGTCGCGTGCGATATATTTTTATTATGTTTTATTGAAATAATTCTTTTATAGGAGCTTAAGTTCGTTCTGAAAATGTTGTTTTTTTAATATCGGTTTTTATAATTGCTGTTGACAAAAAATAGTCTAATAAAAAAAATCCATATGTAAATTCCCAACATAACCATGCTATTTTTATGTGTTTGATAATACAACGATCTCTCGTACACTTTATTACGATTGATAAAAAAATATATTACAACATCGAATCCTTTTGATTCCATGTAAAGCCGCTCTTAGCGATTGTACTTGGCAAAATTTATATTATGAAATATTACATATGCATATGAGTATATTCATAAACAAATTTTTCTTAAACGTTCAGTTACGTGTTTATTTTCAACCATATTCGGCCAGTAGTCACGTCCGGCTCTAAACACCGGCGCAAATTCGCAATTTTCGCATAACCAAAAATGTTCACACCGACACATAACAAAACCAGCGAGAATCCATATACCCCATGAACTTTTACTCAAATCGCCAACACGAGAATCAACGGACAATCAATCACGCGGCGATTATCAGACTAAAACGGTATCGATCAGATTTTCGGCGAGAGAACCTGACGAAATCCATTGTACTGGCGAATTTACATAACCGAAACGAAAACGCAGAAATGCATAGCAAAAACAGATAAAACAGTTGAATCGGTGTGAAATTGAGCCGAACCTTCCGGTTGCGAAAGCATTTCTGATGCAACCGCGGCTTCCGCTCGATTGATTCGCTCCGCTGAAAAGTTCTTGAAATTCAGCTTATCGTATAATATTCGAACGGGTGAGCTGAAGCGACATTGTCGAGACACCTTGTGCGCGTCTGAAATGTGCTGAAAATAGACCGTCTGGATTTAGTTTCGGGCGCAGGTAGCCGGAGCACCTGTGTACCCAGTATGTGCGTAATTTTCGATTATTTTCGACTGATGATGCACTTTTGGTTGTTTGGGTTTGATCGATGTCGGTGATGGCAGGTTGTTTCGGTTCGGTGATGGTTCGAAGGTGAGATGTTCGAGGTGATGAGTTCGTTTCAGTTGGAAGTGGGTGGTTCGGTGTTGATTTTGACTTTGTATATATGTCGAATTTATTTTTGTCGAAAATGATCTTTGGATGTGATTAATATGTATAAGGAAATGTTAATGAGTTTGCGATTACGCATTCAAAACTAGTGACGTTTCGAACGTGACATTCATTAAAATTTATTATGCATACTTAAAAAAAAATTAATACATAGTTAAAATTTTGTATTAAATTCATTATAGTTAAAATTTCAAAATATCACGTCGATCTTTGGATTATTTTCGTGTTTTATTTGTTTACTCGTTTCGAGATCTGAGCTGATGATTCAACAGACTTATCTGACGATCAATGTTACACGCTTCATAACACGAACGATCACTATTATGGCGGATGGTCCAAAGACAATGATGAGAGTGACGGCGATTTTTATCATCTCGGAGAAGGTCGTTTTTGCCACGAGGCGAAAGCGAAACTGGATGATGTGAAAATTGCAGATCTTCTTCATTTCTTCCCATACTTTCTTCCTTTCGATTGTTGTCGCCGTTAAAAAAAAAAACGAAATCGTAGTTGTAAATTCATTCATTCTTCACTGTCATTTAAAGTTATTTTTACACATTTTATCGTATGACTCAATATAATATTAATTTTGATTATCCAATAAAAAATAATCATTTGTACTTTGGATATATAAATTACTCATTTATTCATTATTTGCATACTGAAAAAAACTATTTGCGTCGATTATAAAACGAACAGAAAAATTCAACTTCCATGATGATTCCGGACACTACTTCAACAAATACTACTTCCATGATAATTTCAGTCAACTTATAGACTTTTAGTCGACTGCATTTCGACTGCAGATGCGTTTCGCATGCAATTGTGCAAAAATGCAACTGCGCAAAGTGAGGTCGTCCGGTGCGATAACGGATCAAGGAGGAACGGGACGATCGCGTGTCGTTTGAGAACCATCGATTTTAATAATGTTCTTTTGAACGTTGCATTCGCGTAATTCGTACTTGAGAGGGTATTATTAGATTGCCGATGGCTTTTGCTATTTTCCGATTTGTTCAGCGGTGGAACTTTGTATTCGTAATATATGCAATGCTCATTCATAATGTTTCGTTCGAATCTAGTTGTGCGTGCGTGTGCTATTTTTGTGTTTGGGTTTTTTTATAGTCTATCGAACGTCATAGAAATTTGTTCGTTTTTGGCTAAGCAAATTCTCGTGTTGAAAAAAGAAACGAGTGTTTCGATTTAAATTTTTGCGTTAGTTGACATGGGTGGTTCTAATAAATTTTTGAAACATCGCAATACGCCAAACGAGATTAGCCTCGTTCTTCATTAGCCCATAACTAGGGTTACCAATTGAAAATTTACAAAAATAGGACTAAATAATATATTTTGATAAAAAACGACAAAATTTCCTCCTATAATCAGAATATTTTATAATAAACAATTTCATATGGTTCATAAAAAACTACCATCGGAAATTATAATTTTAATATTTAAGCGATTCGTATAAAAATTAAAATACACTCATAAACATAGTAATCATACTACTTATTTAGTCATATCTATTTTTGATAAAAATGCTTCAATTTTCGATAGATAATTATAAAAATCATCATTCGTCACATCCTCAAAACATTACTAGAACTCAACAAACAAAAAAAAAAAACGACATTTTAAGGCCAATGGAAGACTTTTCATTTAATCGAAAAAATAAGACATGTCCTTCTTTCATACACCATATGGCAACCCTCGATAACCTTAACATTCAACTGAATCATCGAACACACAATCGAAGCGGTTCAAACACCACGTTTCCGACCTTCCCGTTTATCTTCAGACCGACCAGGACCTTCGTTGCAGCACCGACGATATCCTCATCTTTCAGCGGCGAAATTTCAGAAACGCATACAGAACACTCGCTGACTTCGGATGAGATTCCCTGAAATATTTGGCAACTGTCGCGCGCGTGAATCATCGGCTCTGCTGAAGCTTTTCAGCAGAATCATCGACGGCGAACGCGATCTTCCAGTATCGAACGGCCGGTTCCATTTTTCAGCGGCGTCGACCTTTCGCTCTGTCCGTTTGTCGTTTCAATTTGAGCCTTTGACCCATTTTGTGAAAGTTCTCGCCGGTGAACTTTCGCATTGTTACCGTTTTGTAGGTGTAATTCGTTAAAAACGTTCGTTCGCCTTTAGCTGCGGACGAAAGTGTGTCCGTCATCGCATTGTGTTTTTGTTTATGCTCCGATCTGGGGATTTTCATAATTTTGTGTAGGTTGTTATATTCTCGGTGGGTTGTTTTGAAAACAAAAAGGCGGAAATGCAATTTGAACCCTTTGTATGCGGTGGTGTAAACATTGTCGTAAAATCACTTCAGAACTGAAAGCGTTGTTTCATCAGTTGTTTATGTTTAAATCGGTTAAGAAAATCTTGAAAATTATGCTCGCTGATATCTGAAAATGGAACATAAAAAAACGAAAACAACACTGTACTCGGTTCCAAAATACGAACGCTGAACTCAACATAAATAATTCATATATTATACGTACGAATTTTTCATGCTATTTCGGATGATCCATATTATTGACATCTGGGTATAATTTTTTTTTTTCAAAAATTGTGCGAAACTTTTAAAATATCATTCGAACACAGATCAAAGCAATCATCTTTGTTTACTAATATTAGATATTATCTTCCATCTGACTCCAATTCGACATGACTCATCGTGAAATTTTCCCGAAAATATCTCACGATTTCTTCGAACTTTTTAACTCGATCATAATAAGTTCATTCAATTTTCACTCCGATACACCTTACGAACGTATCAAATTACAATATTCCAACATGCTAATTCGCCAAACATATCGCACATATACAACATCGAAAAACGAACACGCGAAGCCTTATCGTTCGATTTATTAACTCGCCCGCTTTTGGTCATGCGAACATGTGCGTTTCTCGCGAAGACAATAATCGCAAGGATACGGAGACAAGGTTTGACTGGTCTTTCTCGCCTTCGAGACCAAAGTTCCTCAAATCGTGTCGGTTCAATTCGCAATTTGAACCTTCGGAGATATTCGCGATCGCCATCTGCTTATTCGTGACCGTATGCCGCTACTAGGGATGATACCGTTTCGATCGTTCAATTTCGAAAATAAAAGGTTTCTCTATTCCGTCCGTCGACGGATCATTATACATAATTGAGGTCTTTAATAGAATTGTAATTCTGAACAAACAATGTACGCACAGATGGCATTAATAATGAGTAACAAGGCAGCGCACGACACATTCAATGTCTTTTACCGCTTTTCCACATCGATATTTTCGAAGGCAATATAGTGATTTAAATCTGTGATTATGTTTATATCCGCGACGCTGAAAATCGCCGTGTGTATGTGCGCTAGATGTTTTTATAGATCGCGATTTCACATTATACTTTCGTAATTCTGTGTGTTTTCACTCGGCTGACGTGAAGCCGATGCATGTTTACGATTGTTACGCACAAAGCCCGGTCGAAAGTTAAGTTCATTTATTTTCATAGAATTTCCATTTTTTAAATTAATTTGATTCGAGTTCTAGTTCGTCGATCCGATTAATCGTGAGTTTGATGGGTTTAATCGCTTTCGATTCTCGTTTGTGGTCTGAAAAATCAATTATGTGTTTCAGAACGATCAGATTCGCAATTTTCAGTTGGTCTACTTTTAGTGTGATTGAAATTATATAACGCGATATCAATCAAGAAAAATGACTTTTCAATTTGCGTAAATTCGGTTTATTTCGCAATTTGATATTATAATGGATTAATTTGAATTAGATAAAATTAATGGGATGAAACGACTTCGTTATAAATATCAAAAGGTTATTAGATAATTTATTTGATTCAAATATGATTCCAATATATATTTTTAATTTCATCAAATCAATCGTTTTTTCATAATCTTACAATAAGAACAATATCGATACCTATAAAAATGTTAACTGTTTCGTTTTTATTGAACCTACCTATGATCGAATTTAACAATTAACACAATCTGTACATAAATGCAAGTACCATTCAATTTCAAATATTCAAAAACATCCAAGCTTCCGACTTATTTCAGAAAAACCTCATCCCATAATGGCCATTGTATAAACTAGATATCATAATACATATAAAAAAAACTTCATACGCTCGAATCATATTACAATTTTATACATCTCATTATATCACACATATGACATTAGCCGCGTGTGCGGACTCGTCGCGGAAATCGATCTAATCATTTTCCTGCTTCGCGTTTTTCCAACGATCCGGTTTCCTGCGAAGACCACTTTCGCTGAACGGAAACGAAACCGAACCGAAACCTGAAGTGTCACCTTCTTTTTTCAGCGCCTTGACGACGATGACCGTGTGCAGTGGACGTCGTCAATGTTGACTTTATCGCGAATGTTAATTACCCTTTCGATTGTTCGAAGAGCCTACTTTTGTCACGTGTCCGCCGTTTTCAGATGTTATTGAAGTGTTGAATGTTTTTGGATGAATGCGGTTTTGGTTTGTGTTTTTTTGATGGGTCGGTTTTATCGTTGTAGCATTTCGAAGTGATCTTGATCTTTTGAGTTGTTTATTAAAATTTTAATTAAAATTTGAACTTTAGTTTAAATGATTGTATTTGAAAGTAAATAGGGTACTTGACTTTCTTGACCTATGTCAATGATGGTTTTTTTTTTGTTTGATTATATTCTCTATATCAATATTGTGGATCTTCAAAAGATCTCGATTGATTGACACGAATGAAAGATTTTATAATATTTAAATGAAACTGTGACAAATTCTAGTTTAAATTTATTTATCATTTTTCTTTAGCACTTCTTACATCTTCAAATCTATCATCAAACGCATAATTAAACTAAAGCACGAATTTCTTTTCTTATTTTTTTTCAATTTCTATATTCAATATTTACTATTATTATATCTCAAATTTATCAATGTGCGACTTTTCACCATCCATTTGCAACTGACTTTTGCGGTGCGTTTGACATTTGAAAACGGTCTCCCATGGGAGTTGACATTTCGTCCGAATTTGCGCAAACGTTCAAATGTCTATTTTTTTTTTTGTTTTATATTTTCCGCAAATAAATGTGACAACTCGATGCGGCAAGCGGCGAATCGTAAAAGTTTTCGTAATCCGCAATAATGCGCGCATGTAAACAAATCGGTTTCGATCTCACTCGATGGTGTTATATATACTGTTTATTTTCCGTTCAATGCTAGCGCAAAACTTTTGGCCTCAGTTCAAGGGCGAATGTCTGCCATATCCGCGGCCCGCGAAGTGCCAAGAATTAAAAATTAAAAGTGCATTTTTTACGAATTTTCACGTTGGCAGCCATCACTCGTCTATGTTTAGTGCAGAGGTCTGTGCAATGCGGTTTTCGATTATTTAATTTTTTTTGTATTCTATGAATTTGGATAATGAATTGTATTTGGATTTATCATATGTACCAATCAGTACTGAGAAATATTCGAGGAAAAAATACATTTTATATAATTATCATTGAATCATTTTCATTTGAATTGTTTGTCGTTAAAATACATCTAATTCTCTTTACACGGGGAAATAAAATTGGAGATAAGTTCCATCAGTATATATGAATAGAACATCCATCCAAATGTACTTTATAAAATTTGTGTGATTTGAAAAAATTTCACCATGTAAAATTATCAAAAAACATTTTTATTTAATAACTATAATTATAATAGTATACTGGCCTGCACCGAATCTTAATATTGTGGTATAATAATACATTTTTTATACCGTGTTAAAGTGAAAAAACGGTGTAAAAATAATCGTTTCTTCTTCTTTAAACCGTGTTATTCGGAACCGTGTAAAAAGAGGATCGGATGTAAATCATTCATCTAAAACCGTATAAACCCGAAACCGTTCAAATCGAGATTCTACTGCATGCACAAATACACTTTCGATCGAATCAATATATTCACACTTCAGAACGACTCCATCCAAATTCATCATTCTCTCCGATTTTTTTATCACTTCAAACTCTAAAGAAAAAAACAAACACGGCGCCACACTTTTCAGCACATAATTTTCGCACACACACACAAATCGTGAAACAATAGGAATTCGAGCGTCAGCGATCGCAAACCAGTCCGACTCGGAGCCGCACAAAAAGCCACCTCGCACATTACACAAAATCACCTTCTCCGATGACTTTCTCCGAAGGCTTTGCGGACCGGCGGAATTCGATCCGTTTTTCCGTGGATCGATCTGTCGATCGATCGCGATTATGTGCGTGCGTGATGGCGCGTTTTCGCTGTCGAACTATGGTGTTTTCGTATGTGGGTGATTGTCGTGGGTTGTGTTTGTTAATTTTTTGATTCGGTTCGGATTTGTTGGTTGTTGAAAGTTACGGTGATGGTTCGATTTTTTTCGATTTGTCGCTAGGAGAAAGATGCGGTTCGTTGTTGTCTCGTTAATTAGGAAATTTTGAAATTGAGTTGAAAATTTCAAATGTAACATAAGCATCGGAACACGTTAATGAGTATGGTCTCCGAAAGGAGGACGGTTTTTCTTTTTTTGTTTGAATAAAACAGAATCTTTTTTTTTTTTAAACATAATGTAGTGTGTATTAGTTTTGAACTAACGACCGTTGAAAATAATAATAATTAAAATAATTAGTAAATATATTTTTTTTATTAATTATTTTTCAAAAAATTACTAATTAAATCAAAGTGTTTTAGAAAAAATGTGGAATCGTTCAAATTGTATTGTATTGCGTTCTATTATCTGCCAGTTTTTTTTCGTTAAAAATAAAATTTTAGTATATATACATCAATGACTTGATTTTTTTTTTGTATGGATTTGACTTACTACCGAGTTTCACAAACTTATCTTCGTCATAATTCGAGAACAATCTGTACTATTTTGAAGATGTAGTTATTTATTGAGACAAATTTTTCAGAAATAAATACTTTTGAAAAATATGACCGAATAATCAATACTAAAGTTAGAATGTTTCTATACCAATTATTATAACAGATTAAACATGCATATTTAGTTTATTTTTAAATGTCAAAAAAAGTGTTTCCTTTATACGAATTTGTTTATTCGTCTTTTGTGATTATTCAACCGGTGTCCCTATTCATGAATCATCATATGACGCATTCGGGGGGTTTTCCGATATCATCAAAATTTCACGTTCTTTCGCAATGAAGGGAAGACTATTCCCGCCGAGCCAAACATAAATAACCGTCCCTTACTTAAAAGTCTCTTAATAAACAATACAATCAAATCACTCATTACTATAAACCATCGCATTACACATATATAATTTTAAAATCACTCTTATCTCTCCAACAAATTTTCTCGATCAACTAACCAAACAAACATTACAAAACACGAAATGACTCAATCAACTTAAACACATGAAAAAAACGACACAATCTTCAACGAAGAATCGAATCAAAAAAAAGTCACAAACCACAAAATCCGTGTCGGACGAAAGTCGAAAAATCGGCAACGAATTAACACGATCTTTCTAATCGCTCCTCAGAAGAGATGCATGCATAACGGCCGTGCATGTAGAAAGCGAAACGTGCGTTCTCACCGTTTTAAATATTAATTGTAAAATGTTACCAGACAATAGAAGAAAGCACGGCGGACCGAATCGCACACAGCGCGTATGAAAGCCTCGCTGCGTCGGTGTGTGTATGTAATAAAATCGCACGATTTTACTTTTTACCGCGCGAAAACTCTCACTGTCTCTTGGCGATCGATCGGCGGATAAAATGCGACGGAGATGTCGGGTTGCCGTTCGAAATTTTGAAATCGATCGGAATATGTCGGGTTTGAGCGCGAGGATTGTGTGTTTGAGATGTGGTTAGTGGGATGTGTGTAATTTGTTTGTGAGGGAATAAAATTTTCAGATGTGTGAATTTTTGCGTGTTGTGTCGGTTTCGTGTGGCCATTAAATTGGTTGATATGAATTTTTTTTATTAAATCTTGTTTTTTTTTTATTCTGATTTCAATAGCCTTAATTACTCAATCTCAATGAATTTTCAAAGTTAATATGTCTATCTGATTTTGAAATTTCTCTCGATTTGACGTTGTTAATATATAGATTATCGATTTGCATTATTTGTGTAGATGTCACAGTTCAAGTGTTCACTTTTGTTTATTTATACCCATACTCGTTTGGAGGGGTATACCCAAACTATCGATTTTAGTTTGAATGTCAACTGTAAAATTTTACCTACATATAATTGCGTCTAAACTAAAAACAGACATCATAAGTATCTTGCTTGGTTGAGTTACCGTTTTAGCTTGAGTCGTGAAATCGTGTTAAAAACAAACTCTCGAAGTTCAAACTGACAGGACGGATAGACACTGCGCGTATTTCTCAATCATTAGATGACATACCAATTTCCATCTTATTGATATTTAGCATAAAAGCGTTATCTGAGTGTAAATAACTTAAACTGTTGTACCACATTAACAGTTGGACTAGAGCGTTTAGAAGGTAAATAAACAGACTAGTTTGTTCGTGCACAAAGTGGACACTCAAATTGTAACATATCCTCTAATTTCTTCAGAAACATTTACTTAAATCCTATTTAAGAAAATGAAAATAAATTTTATTACCATATGCCGAAATATATTTGTTAATAAGTTTCCATAGATGACATAATAATTATTAATTTACACATATTATTTTTTTACTTTCAGGTCACTCATCGTACGACGGGAAAAGTGATGGTGCTAAAATTAAACCAGCAAAGATCCAATCGACCTAACATGCTCAAGGAAGTGCAGCTAATGAACAAGTTACACCATCCAAACATATTAGGGTATAGATCTGCGTTTCAAAATGCTGTATTAATCAATCGAATTAAAAATTTATTTAAACATGTTATGATCCTTTCAGATTCATGGGTGTCTGTGTTCACGAATGTCAGTTGCACGCCCTAACCGAGTTCATGAATGGTGGTTCGCTAGAACAAGTGTTGCAAGGAGGCGATAATTTGCCTCAAAAAACAAGAGTATCTTTGGCTTTGAACGTGGCAAACGGAATGCGATATCTCCATTCATTTGGGGTTTTTCATAGGGATCTCACCAGCAAAGTAATTAATTTACCTATCAGACTTTTTTTATATTCACACATATTTCTAATATACTTATTATTTGCAGAATGTATTGATAAGAAAAAATGAAGTGTCTGGAGAAATGACTGCTGTTGTTGCTGATTTTGGTTTAGCTGCAAAAATTCCACATCCTGTGTTAGTAACTTTTTTAATATATATTTAATAATTGAGCTCATATATGTAATAAATCTTCTTATTTTTAGTAATGGGTATCGATTACCAAGTGTTGGTTCTCCTTGGTGGATGTCTCCAGAGTGCTTAAAAGGTCATTGGTATGACCACCGTTCAGATATCTTTTCATATGGTATTATACTTTGTCAGCTGATTGCAAGGGTATATTATTTTTTTTATTTTAATGATAATTTTTACATTTCAATATTTTATTTTAAATTAATGTTATTTTAGTTGGATGCTGATCCTGATATACTACCTCGAACTGATAATTTTGGATTAGATTATCTTGCATTTATTCACTTATGTGACGGAGAAACAATACCTGATTTCTTAAAACTTACTTTTCATTGTTGTATTGTAAGTATTTAATTCAAAAAACACTTTAAAAATACTGTAACTTTTTAACATTTCATGAAAATTTTTATTAAAACCGAATTTCTGATTTTTTACATTAGTTTGACCCAAAGATGAGACCTTTATTTCCTGAAATCGAAATAAAATTAGAAGACATTTTAGAGCAGCTCAACAGTACATCGACATCTAAATGTAAAATGAATTCTAATTCTGAAAATAACTCATTATACAGGTTTTTATTCTTATTATTTAATATATTATTGATTACTTAAACAAATAATCATAAAATATTTTCACTTTATAGCACTCCTGTTCGAAACCCATCTACTAAAGTTGAAGTTTCAAAACGTAACTCAGTTGATGTATCAACGTTACGAGGTTGTAATAACAGTATGGATTCTATTGAAAGTGATTGTAGAAGTTTACATTCACCTTCTAACACTATAGTTAATGAAATGGGAGCAGTATATGAAACTAAAAATGAGATTTCAAAGTCAAAACGGAATATTGCTAAAAAATATGGATTTTATGGGAAATGTTCGTATTATATTATTTTATGGATTATATTTTAAATGTTATAAAAATAACATTATTATTTTATTTTCAGTGCATCGTCGATCCTTGTCTTCAGAAACTGTCAGTGAATTAGTATCGTGGCCGAATGCGGCACCGAGTGATAAAGCGCGGTGTCACATGCTGCAGCGAACTCTAGCACCAACTCGCACTCACACGAGTTCTCTACAACCTCTTTCAAACTATCTTGTTTTAGTCAAGATAGCAGAAATAATGCAGTTAAAAGATCAGCATTATAAGCCAAGAAATACACCAAAACTCGGAGACGAAACATCTTCAAATCCGTTTACTACTTTGGCTCAATTCAGAGGTGTCAAGAAAATTTTGGACGGTTCACCGAATTCTTGCACGATTGGAGCTAATAATTTGTTTTCTTCATGTTTTGAACTGCCATCGCCATTTTTTGCTACAAATCACAATTCTGATTCTAAAGTTCCTAATATGGGAAAAAACATGGAAACTATAAACAAAAAGCAGCCGTGTGGTAGTGATATTGGAAATTTGAAAAGCAATTCACTACCGTCATCTCCTATATTATCAAGACAAAATAGTTTCGAACATATTGATTCCAAAGATACTATCAATTCTGCACCTAGTGGAAAACATATTGAACAGTGTGTGAACAAATTAGCAGTTTTAAATATAAACAGTAAACATTGTGGTACCTCTGATAGATTAAATTTAGAAGAAAATAAAAATCAACCTCTTAAAGGTGAAACAAACAATTTACTTAGTTCAATTTGTGTTAGTGACTTTAATCGGACTAGTGAATCAAATTCTGTGTATTCGACTTATATGAAATTTCAAAATAATATTCATCAAAAAACATTAAATAATGGTGCTCCAAATTCACAGAACACATCTAAACCAAAATCTTTATATAGTCATCCATTGTTCAAAAGTACTACTGAAAATGAACTACCTTCAACTGATGAGAATTTTCAAATAGACTCAGTTTCAAACAGTGACAGTAATTCTGGTGATAGTTCAAATTTTAAGAAAACATCGCCTATTTTATTACAAAAAAGCAATTCAAATATAGAACTTTCTTCAGACAATCCTTTTTCACCATCAGTGTTAGCACTCAAGAACGCAACAAACGTTATGAGAAGAAGAGGATCGTGTGAAAGCGGTATTTTCTCTGTCGTGAATGAAGATTTTTCATCTCCGAATTTCGGACCTGACTGCTACCATACTTCTTCAATATGTCCATGTGTTCTTCGATTTTTTTGCCATTGTAAGTGTCCTGCCACAGATAAGTGCCTTTTTGCTAAAAATTCTTACAAAACTTCAAGTGATTCATCAGGAACACAGACTGACAAAGCCGTCGACAACCATGATGGTTTTGAATGTTATTGTAAATTGTCATATAATTCCTATTTACAAAATACTGCAGCTAATTTAGATGATTTAGGTCAAGATTCAGATTCATTAGAAGGTAGTGAATTTTGTTGTAATAATAAAAAAAAATCTATAGATAAATTAGAAAGTGATCACAGAAATAACGAGACTGATGATTTTCAAGGCTCTCGAGATGCGCCCGATAGAAATTATGTTAGAAGTGATTCTGAAAAGAAAGGTTGTGATCATCATCTTTCGTTATGTCATAATTGTTTGGATAATTATTACCGAATATTACATAATAAATATTGGCATAAAAACATAAATGTCGGTCATGCTTTGAGTTGCCGTACGATTTCAAGTAGTTCAGCTAATTCTAGTCTATTTCTCCTCGATGATTCTGCCATGTCAACGACTACTGTAAGTTCTCTCAGAAGCCTAGATGATTTAGATTGTTTAAATCAATCGTCATCCAGAGAACATTTGCGACTCACACAAGATGCTGAAAATTTTTCACTGTCTCGTTGGCAACGAAAAGCTGATGGAGACGAAGATGATGCCAATGATGTAGATGGATTTGGAAAAAAACAAAACGACCTAGAATCAGTTTGCTCTGAAAGTGATGGAGGGACAATATGTGTTCAGTGCAACTCTTACAAAGTGTCTGGCGATATATTGCCTTTAAAAGAATGCCAATTAATGAGCAGGTGCTGCTTACTCTATCACAATAAGAGAAACAATGTTTGTCCGATCCACAAAGTTAATACTAATATAGATGTAGACACAAGAAGTGTTAATCTTGAATTAATCAACAGACTAGCTATGGATGAAGAAATTCACAATATTATGATGCGAGCCCCAATCACTAATCAATTATTATATTCATCGAGTAAACGTGCTTCCAGTATTTACACCGATAGTTCTGATGATATATCTTCTTTAGCCGGTTCCGATTCATTACATTTTGACGACAGGGCCTATTCGGGCATCAGCAATGCTAGGTCAGCTCAGATATCTAAAATTGTCGAATATTTTGAACGCAAAGGTGCCAATTTCAAGTCGCCCGGCTATAAAACAAACATCGCATCTGGAACTTCGAGCTATGCAAGTTCACGCATAAAACTTGGTGTATCAAAATTTTCAGGCGACGCATTATTTCCTAGTAAAGTTACAAGAAAAATTCAGCCAGATTTTTTAGATGTTAGAAAGCATTTTGATAACGATGTCAGAAACATATCAGAGAGCCAAAAAGAGTACTCCTTTGGCGAGACTGGTCGCAAGATGGCTGAATTGAGACATAGACTAAATAATCAAAACAAATTCAGTGACCTTTGTACAAACACAGATGTAACTACTAACATGAAAAGGGAAGACGTAACTTCCCTTCCATCCTGCAGTAGAAAGTGCCTATCTCAACAACGGTTGATAATTTGTGAAGGTGCAGTCAAGTCCAAACTGTCACTTTTCGATAGAAAAAAATAAATTTAGTAAATTTGTTTGTAATTGTGTGAGTTATAAATAAAATTGTATTTATTTGTTCAATAGTAGCTTTAAGAAATATAAAATTATAATTCTTGTATGTAACTGAAACAAGTTATTATATATTTTTTCTATTGACTTGTTGATTTGAAAAATTCTCCAAATATTTGAATTAGATTTTACATTATTTTGTATTGTATTGTGTTCCGAAAAGTAGGTGTAATTTACTATTTAGTAATTAGAGGCTTTAAAATTAACAAATTAAAGTACACATTTGTATTATTATAATTATGAAATTGGTTATGACAAAATTGATTTGATATAATCGGAAGGGTAAAATAGTAGTTTAAGTCAATTAATAACACTCAGTCAAGTGTCTTATTTCAATTAATTTTCACTATTGTAGGTAAATTATACATGCTGGATACTGCAGATGCAATGTCATCTGCTTAAAATTAGAGACTGATTATTTTTTACATATCTGTTGTTTTGTTGAATTGACAATATTTTACTTTTTTGTCGTTAAAAGACTTCAATCGCACCCACCTGCACCATGTTTAAATATAATAAATGAAAAAACTGGTTGACTTGGTATTAAGAACAAATGATTTCAATAATTTACATAGTTAATATATTATTTTGATTAAATAAATCACTTGTTAATTACAACATGTTAAGTTCCTCGACATTATAGCTTTTTTTATTTTGTGAACTTTTAAATGTAAAGTTTACATGCATTCTATAGACAGCTTTGTGAATTTGTATACGAATTTTTCATTAATACCTTAGGTGAAATATTTGTTTCTGTTATACTTGAAAAGTAATATATTCCCTGTTGTTCGAACTTGGGTTATTTAAATATTGAAAAATATTGCAACGCGTTTGTGTCGTGTCGCAACAGTTTTTAATGCAAAATATTTTTATTTTGTTCGAATAACCCTTGTTTATTCGATAGCCAAAATAACATATCTTCCGTCAACATTTTAAGTTCTTCCTACAAAGAGATTTATTGTGATGTTTATTATAACGTAATAATAATTAGTGATTTCTCGTTTGCGCGTCAGAACAGTATTCGAAGAGAGAAATTAATTTTACTACAGTGCATAGCTTAAAAAGAATTTGAGAGCAAGTGAACTAGTCTTGTTATTATTATCTTATGTCACTTTCACTCTGTTTGAAAGTTTCTATGGCCCATCGCCGCAACCTACATATATCTTATATAAAATATTTATGATATGGGCAAATTGCAATAAGTAACAATAAACTTGATAAATAACATAGGTTAATAGAATTTAATGTGTAAATAAAAATTTTCGAGTAATGTAAAGTTAGTGTGATACCAAAATTTTTCTGATTATTGTTTTACAGCTGATGAATGCTTTTATATTGTTGATGATGTTATTAACATTTATGACATGTCGTCAACATACTAATAAACTGATAAGAACGTTTGAACCAATCGTAAATTGTATACTCTCGAAAAATATAGTTTTCCATTCTTTTCAGCATATGAAATATCTTGTTTTTGATTGTACAATATATATAAAATGAAATGTAAAAATGCATATTTTTTATTAATTTTATTAGATTTAACCACCGAAATGTTTTATATATTTTTATAATTAATCAACAAATATATTTTAATGTTGTCATGTTTTAACTTTGGTAAGTTTATATTTTAAATATCTGTACACTCAATGAAAACCGATTATTTGTTGAGATCGACACTTTGGTTTTTTTTGAATAAATTCATGTTTTTCGTGAATTGCATTGAATTATGTAATTTGTTTTTGTTAAAAGATATTGTGATATTCAGAACCAGTGGAAAAATGCATTCCCGTTTTGAAGTTAAATTTTCAAATGAAATAAAAAATATTTGAAAGATTTAAATGAATATTGTTCAAAATAATCATTAAAATTCATCAGAAATTATGATTGAAAGACTGTTGTATGTAGCAGCCAATACAAGGCATCTATTAAACATTTTCCTATATTAAAGAGTGCATTTTTTTATTACTCGTGTATTATCCTGTATTTTCACATTGTCATTTATTTAGACATTAATTTCGATATATTACTATCACTAAAGCAGTATTGATTCAGTTTAAAATGTAATGGTTTTTATTAATACTATTATTATTTAATTTCATTGATAATAAAAATTTGAACTAAATATGCTTTATTATTAACTAACCAATGCATAAATTCAACCCAAGTAATATAAATTGAACACCAATATAAAAAACATACATCATAAAATCACTATTCATTCAATCAAAAACTAATCAGAATTCCAAACCTTAAAAAAAAATATATTATAAAACAAGTCACGTTTTTCTTTCAATTTTATAAAATCATCAATCGATCCCAATTTTCAAAGAAAAACGGCACACAAACCCATATTTTCCATCCATCACTCAAAGCGTCCGCATCTCGTAATAACAAAACGCGCCGCCAGGTGGCAGCCAAAAGCGTACGAATACGCACAAACGAAACGGCGCCCCTAAACACCGGAACTCCGTCCATGACCCCGCCAACAGATCCATAAAGGGGTCGCGCATGCGCAACCCCCCTTCGTCGAGCAGACGTCACGTCAGGGATGGAACCGCCCCCGACGAAAGCCTTCGGCCCCGTCGTTTCAGCAGTTTCAGCCACCTTGCCGATCCTCGCGGGCTGCGGAGGCCCATCGTCGGCTGCTGAGGACGCCATGGATTCTTGAGATGAAGGCGGGGGGTAGAGGTTAGTCTTTTGCGACCTTGAGCGTTTGACATTTCGATTTTTGTATGGATGAAGCTTTTTTTTGTTGAGGTAATTGAGGTTTGATGTATAAAATCATTCTTGGTTACGTATGCGTATACTGGACAGGGAACGTGACTGATATGGCTGCGTTCGTTCTGGTTCGTTGATTGCATTTATATATTGAAACTAGCGGTAATACCTGGCGTTGCTTGGGACTTAAATTTTAAATCAAATTATTTTTTTTTAATTTAAATTCATTAAAACAACGGCATAAAAAAGGCCACGTATTTTCGTGTATTATTATTAGGGGAACATTTTTTTGCGGACCGTCCCGTTCTGGGAAATATGGTTACCCTATTTTAATGATACAAAAACCTCGACGAAAAATATTTTTTTATATAGGTGGGGAAACATTTTTTTTGCAAACCCTCCCGTTTTGGGTTCCGGGAAATATGGTCACCCTATTTTAATGGTACTAAAAAACCTTCACGTCAAAAAAATATTTGTTTTATATAGGTGGGGAAAATTTTTTTTGCGAACCCTCCCCTTTTGGGTTCCGGGAAATATGGTCACCCTATTTTGATGATGCTAAAAACCTTCTCCACAAAAAGTACATATATATGCCAATTTTCATGGCGATCGGCCGAACAGTGTCGAAGTGATACGGTATCTTATTAGATACCGTATCACTTCGACACCCTATTGGGTGTCATATTATTACTAATTAGGATGAAGTCATGTTTTTTTTCCGTTCAAACTTTTTAATTGTATGCTGTCTATAAAATATTAAGATTTTCCTATATATTTTTGAAAGTTCGATAAATTTTCTTTATCGGGTGTCTTCATTACCATTTACTGATTACGTCGCTTCTAACTTAACTTTAATGATCATTAGGATACGACGAATTTAACAAGACAATATTTTTTATGAAATCAAGGTAATTTATGTTATTTATATTGCAATTTTTGAACAAAACAGATTTACAAATTCCAACTTTTAAACTCTCGACATTTGATTTATTATTGACGCATTCAAAATTATTTTTATATCCCATAAAATGTGTTATGCATTAGGTTATTACGAAAAACGTTTGCAACATACAAACATTATAAGTATTAAAATAATGAGGAAATGTTTAACTGGAATAAGTGAACCTTATACGTAAGTATTCCTTGTGAACTTTCCGGAAAACCAATTTACATAACACACAAAAAAATTATCTTTTCATTCGATCGAACACATTAGAAACTAACAATAAAACTCGCATTTCACATACGACTTCGCAAACAACAAATCCACATCTAACACTACCAAAAAAATTAAAAAAAAAACCATCCAATCGATAAAATATGGATTAGGCTCAAAGCCTTCGCACTCGACATCGCCGATTTTCGCCGACGCGAAAAAAAAGCACCGCACAAATCCCGGGAACGATCCGGCCCGTTTTCCCGCCGTTTAAATTTTTCTAAATGGAATAATCGCACTTTTGAATCAAGAGTCTAGAGGAGTACGAGACGTGGGACGTCCCACTTAACGTTGCCGTCCCGCCGTTGTGGGACGTCGTCCTCGATGGAGATCAGCTCGTCCTCTGCTGAGGACATTAGCTCAAAGGAGGACCAAAGTTCCTCGAGAAGGCGCATGGCGAAAGCTCGTTGAAGGTTCGGATTAATTTGTGAATCGGTTCGATTGTGTGTGAATTGAAATTTTATATGGAGCTCGTTGTTAATTGTACATGTAGAATTACACAAGTACGTCACGTACATGTGTTGTAAATCCGTTTTTTTTTGTTTACAGAGAAGAATTTGTAGTTTTTTTTGTTTGTTTACATCATCATCAACGTTAATATTGTAGAACTGTTTTGAAATTTTGTACGGTATTTTTATGAGTACTTTATGAAATATTTATACTTTCGTATGATAAGTGCTCATTACTTGTGGTTAATTCATATTGATGCATTGAAAATGATATATCATACTCATTATCAGTGGTTTTAATAATTGAATAATCATATTACCAATTCATATGTTCAAATAAACAGTGTTATACAAACTCATACAAAATATTAGTATTAGTGTTGAAATAAATAATGTCATAATACAATTATCATTTAAATTTCAGATTATTTTCGACTATAATGGATCATAATGAAGATGAAGAGGAAGCTAATTTTATCGAGCACCATCAACCAAGAAACAACAATAATGTTTATGGAAAGCGAAAAGGTGAATTTACACTATTCAAACACGACGCTTATTATATTTTTATATTTTAATTAAAACCTTCCATTAATCAAATACTGGAATACAGCGAATAAAATTAAACAAACGCGTCGGTGACAATCATGCAGTTAAGCTTCACGCTGTTTACTCCATCACTATAATTATACCTTTTACGTCGTGATTTTGAGCTGAATAAATTTACGACACCTCTGCTTCTGTGTAGCCATTACATAAATAAAGGCACTCGGAAAGTAATATTCCAGTCATTCTGTCGCATTTTAGGCCGCAAGATGTACCTGTCGGCGAGGTCGGTGCTATGGTGTCTCGTCTTCTGCGGTTTCGCCGTCAACTACATGATCAGGATCAACTTGAACATAGCCATCGTGGCTATGGTGAAGCGTAGGGATCCTCGTCCAAACTTGGCCAATTCTACTGGACTTCCTCCTTCCAGTGCGTGTGTGGCGCAAACGGTTGATGATGGAGTGCTCGTTAATGATGGGACCACCGAAATGCCTTCCGTTAACCAACTTGATGTTAGTCGACTGTGATTATGACTTATTGATTTTCGATTTGTAAATATGGCGATTCGTTCGTTTATACATTAGTCATTATCATATTTGTATACAGTCATTTTATATCTGAATGTAGACCTTTTCATTCAATTTTCAAATAATGACTTCCTAAATCCATCCTTTTCATTACTCGTTGTACAATTTCTGTCTCTTTTTATTATTTTCAATGTCGAGACTAATACTTAATTTTCGTATTCTCTATGAAACAAAAAAGAAACTAATATCAAAATTTATAGAATCGCATTGAAAAGTCATTACACAAAGTGTCAACTTTTCAGGAAGAGGAAGGCTTCGAATGGGATGAAAATCAGCAGAACTTGGTTCTTGGAGCTTTTTATTGGTTCAATTGGCTCATGCAAGTTCCCGGAGGAGTCCTGGCCCACAAATATGGCACCAAGGCTATATTTGGTCTCTTTAATTTTGCCTCCGTTTTATGCTGCTTCATAATACCTTCGGCTTCCCATCTTCATTATTCAGCGGCCATTGCGGTGCGGTGTCTCCAGGGATTATTCAGCGTGAGTTTGAATTTTTTCATTATTTCATAGCTATCGAAATCATTATTAGACGATATTGCCGATTTTTTATTGCCGTTTTGAGTGTTTCTTTCAATCGAAATTATTTGAAAAAAAATTTAAATTTCTATTATTATTTTTTGGTCGAAGAGTGAAACTTTGTTTCGATTTGTGTTTTTGTCACTGAACTGTTGACGTTGGCGCACATTTTTTTGAAAAGGCATTTTTTTCATAATGCTTTATTAAAATGTAATATATTGTTTATCGATTAATACAAACAATCACTGATCTTAAGAAACGAAACTTTATACGACATAATTATAATTATTTTAAAAGGGGTAAACACACATTTATTTTAAAAGTTGTTAATCCAAAAACACATTTAACACTTTATCTGATTACATTTTCACTATATGTACATGATTACTAATTTGATACAAAAAATTATTATTTTTATATAGCATATATAAATACATAATATTTATAACATGAACTCGTCGTGACAGTGTTATATTCTTATTTTATCACTATTATTTACATATCAAGATAACATTGTCAAAGAATTTATCTGTACTCTTATGTACAGATAAATTAATAAGTATACATTCTTAAATGAATTTTATCGATAAAATTTTAATGCAAAATCTACAAAAATTTTAAAAAAAATCGTCAATCAATTAAAATGATCAACTTCTAAAAGCGCAAGAACGTACATCGAAACAAAATTTATCATGCTTATTGCAAAATCGAATGATCACACCCGACTTATAAATATCCTACAAGTTCACCATTATGTATAAAGCATCTTGAAAGTGTTTTGTTTTATTTTTTACGCTTTTTAGGGTTTCACGTGGCCGGCCATGCATTGCTTGACAGCGAGATGGATTCCGCCAAACGAGAGGAGCAAATTCGTCACAGCTTACCTTGGTATAATTTCAGTACAGAGCACTCCTTCAGCCTCGATATATTTTCTTTTGACAAACTATAATATTTTGCTTAATTTCATACGTACGAAAAATCATTTTCGATTTGCTTCCAATCGATGCTTTTCGCTTTTCAATTTTTTTCATATCACTGCTATATCTCAAACAATTTCGCTTAAATATTTATTCGATTATGAAGAACAATATTTGTTTTGAAAATTATTTGATAAAATCGTATCATTGTATTAACAAAAATTCAAATTAATCAAGAATATACGTATCGCCGAACAATTTTTTTTAAATTGAAAATTATCTGAAGTGAAAAATCTACAATTTTCAAACTGATCAAATATAAAAAATCAAATCGAATTTTTAATTGAATCTCTCACAGGTAGTTCAGTGGGAGCAGCCCTTACATTTCCTCTTTGTGGATACATAATCCACTGGTTTGGATGGCCAGTCGTGTTTCATTTGAGCGGTGTTCTTGGCACACTTTGGTTCATCCTATGGTGGATATTGGTATACGACTCACCAGCTGAACATCCTCGCATCAGCAAGGAAGAAAGAGACTATATCCAAAAGCAAATCGGCGAAGCGATATCCAAAAATAAGGTATTTCGATCGCTCTTCACGCACGATTTTCAAGCGCTTCATTACGATATTTTTCAGGAAAAACCACCATGGGGACACATAATTCGTTCGGGACCAATATGGATGATTACTTTCGCACAATGGGGTGGCATTTGGGGTTTGTTCACGTTGATGACACAAGCCCCTACGTACTTGAAGCACATCCACGGCTGGGATATCAGATCGGTAATTGTCACGATGCTTTTTTTGATTTTGAGGAAAAATTGACGATTTCATACAAAAAAAAAAATGCATATCGATTTTTATATTATAAAAATCGTTATTTTTTCCTTTTTTTTTTAATTCATGAAAATATTTTAATTTTTTATTTGAGTCAACTAAAAACCATATCACCATAGAAATGATTCAAATATTTTATTTTCGATATTCTTTAGAAAGTCGACGCATGAAAACTTCGACTCCGAACCCACCTTCACACACTCGCGCGACACAAAAACACTCCCGACCCCCTGAAAACCCCGTCGAACCTGAAAAACCCCAACACCGAAATTCCCGATCCGGCCCTGTCCAACAGCCTGAAACCGCCTCCGGCCTCCGACCGGCCGGACCACGTTCACCGTCCGTTTCTTCCGCAGACGCACTCCCATGCTTCATGAGACATGTGCAAACGCTCTTTTTTAATTTCGACTTTCAGACGGGAATACTTTCAGGTATACCGCATCTGCTGCGCATGGCCACGGCGACCGTCGTCTCGCACATCGGCGACCATTTGTTGCAGACCAACAGATTGTCGCGCACCAACTTGCGCAAGATGGCCACTTTCATATGTGAGTGTTGGCGTTTCGTTCGTTTTTTTTTTTTATGCTGGCTTGATAGTGACATGGGTCGGTTTTTGATTTGATGGTGTGCGTGGTCTGTTCGTTTTCATAAGTTATCTTCAGTAATTTCGAAGGGGAAGCCCACCATCCCGCCTGTTACATGCACTCCACTCTTCATGTCTTCAGTAACTGTAATTTTTTTTGTATTTGTGCAGTCATTGATTGGGTATTCTCGTATTTGAGGTTCGAAAAACTGCTACTCATTTTGATGTATGTACAGCTAAAATGTTCATTTTTGCGAATACATAAATTCTGTAGAGAATATATAGGTGTGCTTCAAATTTTAGAAAAAGCGTACAATACTAGATTCTGCTTACAATATTATCAGAGAAAGCATAAATTATTGAGCGAATACATTGATAATTGACCATTGACCGTTGAATGCATGCATTGAATAAATTATAAAGCTAAAATGTTCATTTTCGCGTGTACACATATTCTCTAGAGAATGTATAAGTGTACTTTAAATTTTAGAGAAAGCGTACAATATTGGATTTTATACACTATTATCAGAGAAAGTATAAATTAATGAGCGAGTGCATTAGCTATTGAATACATGCATTGAATGAATTTATTTATTTCGTTAGTACATTATCTATGTCAATATAGCTGGTTCATGCAGTATCTAGTGAACATATTCATTCATACTTCCGTGTATGCTTTCTCAGAGTGATTTTGATAAAGCATGTATTTTCGAGAGAATGCATATATTAACGGACTTGATATTTTATCTGTAACACATCCATATTGTTTTTCAAGTTTTTCTCTCTGTGAAAAAATAATTCTAATTACTTTTGGAACAGATTTTTCGATGATATTATACGAACACAAACTAAATATTTTAACTTTGTCCAAAACTCAAAATCGATTCGATTTTTAAATTATTAATGTTCATGTTCAATATGTTTATTTTCAGGCTGCGTTGTTCAAGGATTGTGCACATTGGCATTGGCCTATGTTGGCTGTAATAAAATAGCAGCCGTGGTTCTGATAATGGCTGCTACTGCAAGCAATGGTGCTGTGTCCACTGGACCTTTGGCTTCTTATATTGATATCACACCAAATTATGCCAGTAAGTTCCGAAATGTTAATATGGGCGAAAAAAATCGTTACTTTATTTTTATTTTTATTCCCTATGAAAATGGCTTATTAAATTTTAAAATTATTTTATTATGTTATTTTAGGTGTAGCTATGGGCTTCAGTGGAATGATAACTAGTATACCAGGGTTCATATCACCAGCTATTGTTGGATGGTTAACATTAAACAATGTACCGATATTGATTTCATTTATTTAATTATATTATATAATAAATCTATTCTTATCTTTTTCTCCAATTGAATATTTATTTTTTTAGCAAACTGTTGAGCAGTGGAAATATGTATTTTTAATATCAGCAGTTCAATTGCTAACAGCTGGAATTATTTATATTCTCTTTGCTAACTCGAATATAGCAGATTGGAACGACTATAAGTCAACTCTTAAAGACGAGGTGATTTTCGATATTTATATGTGCAATAATATTTTTTCATTAGCATGTGTTCTGATATAAATTTGATATTATTTAGGAGCTCAAAGACCTTCAAAAGGATCAATTGCTTTCAAAGTCAGACAGGCCGTTAAAAAGTGATATTTCTGATTCATTAGTGAATCATGTTGCTGAGAGCGATACAGACGAACCAAAAATTTAAGTGCCTTTGACGAAATGATCTTTGTGAATAATATATTATATAATGAACTTAGTGTAATTAGTCAAATTGTAGAAATCAAAAATAATGTTATATTTATTGTTAAATATTCGATATAGTTAATGAAAATATCAAATTCTAAGATAGTTGAATTCTAGATACAAATACTATAAAATTGCTCAACTTTCGATTCGATGAAACTTTTTTTCTACATTATATGAAGTGAAAATAAAAAGTTTCCTCTGAAAAACTCATATATTATACAATAGGTCTTCATGTGGCATGGGCTCGAAAATCTCCATATTTAATATTGTTTGATAGAATTATATTATATATCAGTTGATCACTATGATTATGTGACTTTTTCAGTGAACTAAAAATATTCCACATGTCGTATGAAGGCCTTTTATGATTGTTTTAATTTCTATGTGATTTCAGATCGTAAGAAATATAATTACGCACACTTATTTGTAACGCTAGATTCGGCATCCATTTAAACTATATTATTTAAATCGTTTGAAAATCGTTGATTTTATTTTTAACTGTATCTGAACTATCGAATATGCATTAAAATTACTATTCAATGACAGTGAAAATTTAATGAAAACTATAACTGTAACAACGGACTTAATTACTACATTTAATTATTGCGATGATCTAGGGGCTCCAGTGTTTCATAACTTTTTTTGGACCGTGGTCCCCTTTTGCATCTTATATTTTTCTGTCCCTCCCCTCAAAAAAAAAAAAAAATTATTATTTTCTCGAAAAAGAAGTATATATTATATAAAATTTATGATATATTGTTTCACCTTCAGTGTCAGTATTAAGTTTTTTGGCAAAGAACATTCATACGAATATTCACTTTTATGATGAATTAAACATTCAAGCTTTTATTTCGATATTATTTAAATAAAAAAGATTATAATTTTATTCTAACTGTGCCTCCCCAAAAGTAGAATTTCGGTTTGTTCTTCCCTTGAGAAGGTCTGGGCCTCCCAAGGGGCCCATGTGGACCCAGGTTGAGGAACGCTAAATAAAAAGTTAAATTAGGTTGAAAATTATTTCTAAAATAAAACAACATCTTTTACACGCAGTTTTTTTATATAATATTTTCTACATTATATCAAACCATAGCCCGTTAATAGTTAACAATTTGATTTTAGAAATTAATTGACAAACGTTTGTTGTTCTTCACTAGTCAATAAAATTTTCTTTAAATCATTTGGGTTCTCAACGCATTTTTCGATTTCTCGAAGTAATCTGTTTAAAGTAATTTTACAGTCATTAAGTTGATTTTGAGATAGTGAATCCAGCAAATTCGAATTTTTATCCCAATAAAAGGATATTTTCCCACTATCTATGTGTTCCTTGAGTTTTTTTAACATCATAACAAATAAATAGCCAATACTATCATTCCATTTTAGTCCGTTTTTATTTTTCAATTCCCATAGAAAAACGGATTTTATGCAATAACTGTATAGATAAGACATATTGTTGGTGTCGCGAAGTTTTTTTATCTTAAAAAAAATCAATATGAACAAAATATTTAAATTGTGTAAAATTATAATATGAAACATAAATACCAATTTTATCACGCTCTTCAAATGATAATTACTAGATAATAGATCCTTTTCTAATTTGGGGAAAGAATATCGCCAGTTTTTATATCCTTCGCCTAGCTGCGATTTTGGAGTTTTTGGCACAGCTTGCCATTCTTTAACAGAAACACCGTAATTTGGAAAGTTTGGTGGCCATGTTTTAAATTCTAAGCAAAAAACTATGTCGATATCAAATATGATATTAGTATTTAGTTTGTTCACTCTTAGAGTGAAAGCAGGTCCCGATTTTGAATTTTTCAACACAACATAATTTCCATTTTTACCGCTAACCATTGGTTGGTTATTGCATTTTTGAAGTGTTTTTAAGGATTTATCCACAACACTCTCCCCCCACGTCCGAAACTTATCAGGTGTAATATAGTTTTTAGTATCTAACCAAGTTTTGAAAATTTTTACTCTATCAACATCCATTTCTGGAGGTAAATTCAATTTAAGTTGGACAGAACCAGGAGGAGAAAGCGCCACTGTTGTTATATTATAGGGTTTTAAGTTGATCAACATATCCATATCAAACTCTTTATATGTTCCTACTACGAGAGAATCATAATTGCTTCCAGCGTACTGAATCTGTTAAATAAAAAATAAAAAAATACAAAGATCGAAATGAATAAGCAGAATTATACAGGTAATAATATACGTTCAATTAGAGCATTGAATTTGTGAAATTGCATAGGTTTTAAATTATACTGATATTATTGTATTTCGAAAATACTGAAAATAAAATTTACCTTGTTGTACGATTTGAGTACAGGATCAACATCGCATAGAACTTTCCGGAAACTGTCAAAAAAATCTTGAAAACTATTGACATATTGCCGAGCGGTTTCATCGGCGGGAGTTATGTATTTTGAATTTATTTTTTGAATCACTTGATCCAGATTTTTGTACTTTGAAGTATCGCTGCTCATATTTGAAGTTATTATTGAAATTATTATGATTATCTGAAATAAGAAAGATATGTGGCGTTGCATGTCCAGCAGTGGGTTTGAGCGGACTGCTTATGATAATAATTATATATGTATGTATATATATATACATACACACACACACACACAGACAGACAGACAGACAGATATCCGCTATTATATATAGGGGATG
>JAOXNN020000017.1:2584781-2629410 GCA_028571205.2 Hydropsyche betteni
AACAAATAACAAATGAACTATTTTGATTTTATTAATTAAATATTAAATATTCAAATCGGGTACACATTTCGGATTCATACAATCGGGTTTTCACATTTTATCGTTTTTCGTTTCTTAACAAATCCACAGCCGATGTTATTAACATCGGGCCTTTATACTAGTGTTTATATAACGAAGAAAGTATAGAGAGTCATACCTGGAACCGATTTTAAATTTCTAAATTTCTCAACCCGAATTTTAGAATTGCATTTTATAATCATTAATTTACTGTAATTATAAATTAATAAAGCGCTCAGTTTGTTCATAATTTTTTTTAATTTTATAAAGATTATCATATTTTTATTATTGAACTTTGAATTCGTTGTGATAATCATATGTTCATGAAATTGAAGAAAATTTGTATAAATTATCATAAACGAAGTAATTTGTATATTTTATTTTACACAAACATTTTGAAAATCAAATTTGAATATGATTTGTTCTGTAAATTCACATGTACGTGCAATTTCGATTTTGTGAAAAATTTCAAATATGTTTTCTCCAATAGTTAAACCTATTTTTAGAATATAATTAACTAGCTCGATTTAATTATATTTCGATTTTGTGAAAATTTTCATTCGAAAAAGTCTATTACGAAAAACAGTTTTATGGACTTTACCGTTTCGTGCGATAAATCGACAGATTAGAGACCGAATAAAAAATGTTGTATTCATGTGCGAATATCGAAAATTCTATATTTTGTTTTAAATATATATTTACATATGCGATCAATTGTGTTCGTGCACTTTTTAATGAAACTCAACGACTGCAAGACAATTTTGAATATTCAGTTTTGTAAAAATTTGAAAATTTTTGGAAATCGCATGTTTTTATTTTCGGAAAAATCAACGGAAGTCATGATCGTAGATTGCTAGAAACAACGTGTTTTCCGCAACCGAAAATGATATAAATGAAGGACAAATCATTTTTTATACTTCTTGATTATACATGAATAATGCAAAATCAGAAATGTGTGTATGTTTTTAGATCTTTCACCTTTTTATTCACGTTTATGAATAGCAATAAATTAAATATAAAGAAAAATAATCGCCATAAAACCACCGTATTCAATACAAACATATAATCGACATACAATCATACTATCGATTAAAAATAAATTTATCGATATTTATTTGCAAACTTAAAAGATACTTCTATTTCTTCTACTTTTGAATCCGATGTTTCAAATCACATGCAATCTTTACAGTAAAGATCGTATACATAATCAGATCTATCTAGAGATCGAACCTTCGAATCGAACGGGAAAAATTCGTCCGGACTGAACCATTCGCGCTATTTGACGTCACCGAAGTACTTTCCCAACCCTCTTCCCACCTTGACCACCTGGCTGGGTGTCGAAGGGAGGCTTCTAAGCCGAGGGGTTGGCTCAGGCCAACGGTCAGTTCGTGTCCGGCCGCCGGCACACGCCTCTATCGATTTTTCCGCGTTTTCCACGCCACAAAAGGTGGCAGCAAACGTCTGAAATGCTTTGTGCCCTGTCCGAATGAGGCTAAAGAAAGGGCACGATGCCTTCGATATCGACGGTACCTTCGGATGACATCTTCGAGCCGTCCGAGTCGTTCGCCGTCATCAACAAAGACAGCTTCGTGCTGTACCCACCCGTCCAAGAAGCGCCTGTCAAACCGCTCAAAAATGTCAACATTGTCAAGCCGGTGCTGAGGACACATGTCCCCGATAAGAATGAGTTCGTGTTCAGAGTCGAGCTCGACGACGAAGACTCCGAACAGGAGACGAGGCCCAAGAGGAGGAGGCCACCTGAACCAACAGTTCACTCCCAGACTATACTCGACCCACATTTTTCGAGACATCTCGATCTTAAGCTGAGAAGGTTGAAGGAGAAAGAAATTATCGCTGAAAGGCTAACGAGGAGATCTAAAGAGCGTCAACAGCAGCAACAGCAACAGCCTATAGTTATGCAGAAGGTCAGCAAGCTCAACGCTGATCAGAATCGGTCCAAGCCCAGCGTTGTCAATATGACATATAACAACGATGAAAAGCCGATAATTAAACAAAAAAAGATAATCAGTTCGAGTAGTCCATTGCAAGAGAAGCCACTCTTCATCACCACTGTTAAAAAGGGGGAGTTTTTGCCGCCTCCAGCTTCTATGGCGACTTTATTAGGATTGACGTCTTGTGAAAGGTTGGGAGGAGCTTGTGCGCCTACTCTTGTTTACTCTTATGCCAGCAGGCCTAAAATGGTGGCACCTTCGACTAGAGATATAACCAATGCTAAAGGTTCTGCTCTAGAAGCGTTGGCTTCATTGGCTGTGGCTGCTGCTGGGGTTCCATCTCGGTTAGTTCAATTTTGGTTAATGATGAACTTGAATATGAAGAAAAATCTTATTTTATTATTCTTTATTATTATGTTACTGATTTTAAAATTCTTGTTTGCTGGAAATAAAAACGGGGAATTTTTCGTTGGAAAATTCACACGTAAAAATCAATGTTCATGAAATGGTTGAATCATAATTTTGTTTGATATTCAAATTTTTCCACAACGTGTTTGATATTTCTCACAATCAGAATTAGATGAACAGTGATAATTCCTAAATGCTAGTGATTCCTAAATGCCCATTTGCGTTATTTTTGTCAGATTGCAAAAACGGTTTAATTATGATTCATTTCTTATTACTTATGATTTACTAGAGTAGCAAGTAATGCTTTCTAGGAAATCATAGATTGAAGTATACTCTCGTTAAATTTTTATTTCATTTCCACGTATATTCCACGTCGAAGCATAAATTTGAACTTTCCTATATGTATTTTTTCATACGTGAATATCAGAAAATTGATAAGCGTATAGATAAGATTGTCTAAAATTATTTTTTTTAATCTAATAATGAAATATAGAAGTTCAATTATTATGACTGAGCATACATGGAATATTTATTAAGATATATATCGCGAAATATTTTAACAATCAAATATAATTCAACATTGATTCACGATACAATTATCATTCGACACGTAATATGCAATGCATCTGAAAAATTCATATGGGACTTTCCCTATTTGAAAACATCATAACCAAAACAGATTATAATATAATCTTCGAAGATTCCGATAAATAATCAATTTTTCTCAGTAATATCACAGCTGATCGAAACCGGGGATATATTTGTTTGACATTTGATAAACAGTCATATTTGTGTTACGATGATAATATTTTCCGGCTATCGGCTAAAGTCGATCCTTCGAGACGGCTTAATATAATTATGTCATTTATATTTTTATACCGTCTGATTCTTCCGTCATATAATTGAATTAAAGTTCAACCATCATTGACATAATGCTCGAAAAATTATTAATTCATTGACAGGGTAAATGACCACAAAGTTGGCCGCCGAATCGATACTAAAACGTGGTACATAATAAATCGAATTAGTAAACGACGGCCGTATTCCTATTTTACGAATTTCGTGCTAAATAATTTAGATTTACTAAATAATTTAATTGGTGAACGAAATTACAACACACGTGAACCGCATGTTTTGAAAGTTGCTTTCAGTTTTCTTCGGATCAAAATTAATAGTTTGTTTTAACATCGATTTTTTTTTGAAAATTCATCATATCCTTTATGATTCTATTTTCAAAAGACAAGATGTTTTTGATGCACTTTTTCATATACGAAAAGTTGAATACTGAAGCTATTTGTTACTATGTCAATATTCATCTGGTGATCATACAAATTCAGCGATCATTGAAAATGATTGTATTTGACGAGATTAAAACTTTATTTTATAAACAAAGAACTTATAAATTTTTCAAAAAAATAATTGACTGTTTCGACTGCCCATTTTTTTCAACGAAATCATCGAATCGTTCAACAGTGCCATCTGTGCGATTTATAGATCACGATCGGGGATTTTTCACTGAATATTTTCACAGTTTTGTCATATGTGAAAATAAACGTTGTTATCCGATTCACATGAGCCGTCTGTCGAAGATTCCAATGCCGATAAAATACACGATAATGTGACGTGCCGATAATGGTACATTTTTCAATGTATGTTCATCGTTTTAGTGTTTTTTTTACGATCCCTTGTGATTTTCGCTGTTTTCGCTGCGTTTTTGACGACCAATTTCTAACTATGTCACGGTCGAGGTTGAATTTTTAACGATTTGGTCGATTTTATGATTTTCCGATGTTTTTTTTCCGTTAAAAAAAATTGACTCGTTACAATCTACAAAGGGTTCGAAGATATGTTGGAATTTTTTTTTTTTAAAATACATACATGCAAAGTAAAAACTTGGTTAATGTATACCAAACGAATCTAGAACCTTTTGTCTATGATAAAATTAGAAATTTTAAGGTCACTTCGTTCTTCGTGTAGTCTTATCTAAATAAATGGTTTCTACCTGGTTCTAAAGCAATATTTTTTATAGAGATACTCTATTGTTCTATTTAGATTGGATCTTTAGTATTTTTTTTTCTGTCTGTCAACATATTAGGTTCAGCATATATATTATGTTGTGAAAAAATAAATTATTAATTTTGATGCTGAAATATTTCTCGGTGCAATAATATTTCATTCGTGAAAGGTAATCGATTAGTGCGAGCCTGAAAAATTTGCAATAGCTACAATTGAGGTCAGAAATGATGAATTTTCATGTTAATAGATTATATTCCGTAGAATTTATGACTGATTGTAGAAGCTTTTTCATTGGAAATAAATAAAAGCTGCTATTTTCAAAGTGCCCATACTTTAACTCGGGGACACATATTAATCGTTTTTTAATGGAAAATAGAAAAAAGCATTGAAAACAATATAAAGAAAATTATTTAATAACCAAAAACAGCATTTTTATTATGCTTTAATGAATACGTTTTGTATTAATAATTTATATAGTCTATAAAATTTTATGACTTTCCCCGTCACCGTTTCGTTGATTTTTGAATATAAAATTTAGTAAAAAAAAAAACATGACTATTAGTTATTTTTTCAATATTTCAGCGCCAGTCAAGCAGCATTTTCATATGGAAATCTAATGACAGATCGACGGATAGTGAGAGGTAGCACAACAGCATATCACGGGGTAAGTTTATTATTTTATTATAAAAACACTCATAAATAAAAAAATTATTATTATTATAAAAAAAAACACTTTATTTGACTCAAATTTTATTTGAACCACAATTACAAACATAAAGATGAAAATCATTCCCAATTTTCCGCATTGAATTTAAAACACAATAAATTTCATTAAAGGGGGGCCCAGGGGACGAGATCGATGAGGCGGTGGCGGCGCGGGGGGCGCGGGCTGCAGCAGCCAGAAGGAGGGCAGTGGCTCGGCGAAGGGGGGCTGGTGCCCCCGGGGTACTTCCGGGGGGCGTAGCCCGACGACATGAACCTGTACAAACAGAGCCCTATTTGGAAGAGGTAATTTTTCGAATGAAAATATGTCGAAATCGACCGAACGATGTGGATGTGACTTGTTAATTGAATGCGCAATCTGAGAAATATAATGGTTTATCAAATTGATTTTTAACATAATAAAATATTTTCAGTTATATGATAAAGGATCTGAAATGGAAATCGGAGTGCAAACGGATCTTCTATTGGAAAGATTGGAAACTCCTGTTTACGTCTCCGCAAAATCTGGTTGTGACGTTGAAACTCAGATTATTCCTGGAGATGTGAGTGCTTTTTGAATGAACGTTAATTTTTTTTATTTGTGTTTTTTTTTTTCAATTTTTGGATTGAATTTCAGTTGTTCGATTTCGAAGTCGAAGTAGAACCAGTATTAGATGTGTTAGTGGGGAAAACTATAGAACAAGCCATTACCGAGTGTCTTGAAGAGGAAGAATTGGCTAATGCTAGAAAACAAGTTGCAGTTGCGGCTGAAGTGAAAGCTCATGCAGCTGCATCGGCAAGGCATAGACAGAAGCATTTATTGAAGCTTCATAATGTTAAGGTAAATAATTTAGTATAAAAAGAAATCTGTTGATCGTATAGAAATACTACATTCGGAAAAATTCAGGACGAATTGCTGGACCTAATACATAAATTACTTCTCGTTTTCGCAAATTTTCTAATAGACGAGGTTTTTTTCAGGAAAAACGAAGCGATGAAGAAGATGAAGGCTTACGTGCTGAACAGCGTGAAATGGCTATGAATCTGGTGAAGACGCACTTACCTACTTTGCTTCCGGAGCTTTTCGCTTCTTTGAAAGATCAAGGATACATAGCTGAAGCTAGTCCAGGTATACTTAGGTTTTCTTTATTAAAAATTATATTAAAATAATTTTCATTTTTAATTTAGAATTGCAAGAAACATTTTTGCCGTGGTTGATGACAGAAGTCACTCAGGAAGTCGAAAGCATGATAACTAGTAAAGAAGTGTTAATGGGTATATTTTTACTATTTTTTTTTTTGTATTTATAAACTGAATATATTTTACGAAAGGATATAATTTTTATTTTCTAGATATTGTAAAAGAAGTAATAGAAACTAGAGCCGAATTGTATAGAGCGATGGGCGAAGATGATATGGCAGAAATTACTACTAGCACAAGTAGCAATCCAAGTTCAAATGTTAGTGAAGCATCTCAAAGAAATGGAGATGATGGACCTGCTGGTAAATTTAATTAATAATATTTTGATTCTTCAAAATAACATAGTTAAAAAAAACTAAATTTTAACTAATTTAATGAATAATGTGTATTTCAGACGAAGTCGATAATGAATATTGAGAGAAGTTCGGATACAAGTCGAGATATATTTTTCAACGTATTCGTACATTTCGAATTTGTATTACGAAAACATAAAATTTGGTTTTAAGGCCATCTACAAAGATTTATAAATGTATCTTTATATTATAATTTTACATTAATGTTTTTATTACATTAATTTTAATAATATTGTTATTCATGTTATGTTTCCGTTTATTAATTTTTCTATAATAATATTATCAAAAGGTTGGTAGATTGTTTAATTTCGTTGAATTTCATTTATGAAATATTATTGTTTTTCAAATAAATATTTTAAATAGTTATTATTATGTTTATACAAATTTAATATATGTTCGTAATCGCACATACACAAAGTTCAAAGTATTTTTATTATGAACATTAATTTAAATGTTTATTTCAAACATAGAAAAAAAATAAACAATCATCAAATCATCTTAATCCATTTTAAAATGTTGATTAGATTCATTTTTAATATTGAACGATTGAAAATGCTTTTTAAAAATGATATAGACGCCCTTTCGATGCCGAAATACAAACGAGGCGATACAAAGTAATGTATAGATTCTTAATAAATTTTTAATATATAAAACTCGTCTATTTATTTCGCCGACATAAAAATACATAATTATCAAAACATTTCGTGCAGAAAACACGATAATTGAAATTAATTCATACGATCCGGACCGATTGAGAGCTCATTTCGATTTGATGGTCATAAGCACAATATAATGCTCGTTTAGATCTTGATAACTGTGTTAATCCAAATAGTTGTTTCAGTAACTAAAATAGGATCAATTCTGAACGAGTTAGGGTGAAGTATAGATCGCGATTTGTTGACGCAGCTGCGACAACTTTCAGCCAAATGGGGTTCGACATTTCTGATTTGTGTTAGCGAATTTAATTTCGCATATTTTTTCATAATAATAAGGGTATATAATAATTTTGTTTAAAAATTTTGTGATTATAATACGATATATTATGAACAGAAATAATTTAAATAAAGTACTAACAATAAGAAATCTAATATCTTTTTAGCCTATATAAAGTTTGTTTAAATATTTTAATTATATTATAAATCAAAAAAATATATAAAATATTATTTTGTAAATATAGATGATCGTATGTATATTTTTTTAAGACTCAACTTAAACGCTTTCAATGAGCGATAGAAGAACGTCAAGTGTATTCGCAACAGTAGAAATGATACTGTACTTTTTTTTTGACGAGTAATGAGATATGACGGGGATCATCAGTTGGGGTTTTGAAAAGGGAGAGATTAGTCATACGAGGGTTGACAATCATTCCGCTATTTGATTTTATTTACCGCCCGCGAATTAAAATAATATTTCAAACAATTCATAATGGAGAGTGTACCGTAGCGATTTGGCGCGCTTGGGGTATTTTCTATCGAAGCTTTAAGCCCTTACATATATTTTTTTACGAATTTATATTATGAAAAATCATCAATGAACTATAGATATATTATAAAACATATTGATTTAATTTTAGATATTAAAATTAAAATTTAATCAACACTAAAAATCGTTGATTTTTAAAAGTTCACCAATACCTTCCGATACTTTAACATTTGAATTTCTCAAATATCTTCAGAACACAACGAAAACTTAACAACAACAATCGCGCAATATAAAAGCAATAAAACCAATCAAAAACAGCACAGTTCATAACAATTGACTTTGAACTTCACTTCAGACTTTGTCAACGTGGCATCGCGCACGTGGCCGAACATTAACCGAATTATCGCCGAAACGATCCCGAACGCTTATATTTACGCACTATACAAATCGTATGAAAAAACGGGAAACATAAATGGAATCGAATGGCGTACGAGATTATATCGGGCCGCCATTATGTGCGGTTTTAATTCTGGCGCATTGTGATTGCATCAGGGCCGCATCGCGCGGCCCTAAAGTGACCCAACTTGACCCCGAATGTGTTAAATTTGATATTGATGTGCGATTGGTGGTTGGAAAATTTGGGACTTGACGGCCTTGACATGAGGAGTGGAAGTTTGTTGAGTTTTTCAGGTGATTTTTGTCGAAATGGGATGTGAGAAATTTCGATGTATTTAATACATCGATGGATCATTGTGTGATGTTTTTGATCTGATTGTTAAATTAATACATTAGGTGATTTTTGAAATTGTGTCAGTGGGTAGGAAATAATTTTTTGGGAGATAATTCCATATTAGAAAGCGATTAATGAATATTAAAATAGAAAATTATGATGATGTTTAATGGTATGGCGACAATCGAGAAAATTATAGTAGATGTGACAGTTGATAGAAATTTTAGTGCTATAAAAGTAAATGGAAAATAATTTTCAAATTAAAAAAATTGATCAATAGTGGAACTATTATTATCGAACAATCAAATTATATAAAATATCAAAACAAACATAAAACATTGAGCTACAATAAAACATACTTGTCAGAAAATAATTTACGTTTTTATATAAACTATTTAATTATTCATTTAAAAAAAAAACATAAAATTAACCCGTTAAATACGAGAAAATTTATTTTCAAAATACAACATATTTCCAATTTCATAACACACCGGACTGACTTTTCAACCAATACAAATCGGAAAAAAAATATTAATATTTCCACGAGCCACTCTCAAGCCTAGTCCTGTCCTCATCATAGGGGTTTGCCCGCACCGATGGCGGATTAAATTAATATAAAAACCGTGACGTATCGAGGTGCGGAACCGATTCGGCCACGACGCAAGGTGCACCCGGTCCCATATTGACTGCACTTGTGTGCAACCACCCCATGGACTACGCAAATTCCTCACGGTGGTGACACCAAAGCCTCCCCCTCAACATTTCAGCAAGCGGCACCTGCGTTTCAGTCATGAAATATATTTTATTTCAGTTTTTTTCTTATTGCTAGACTTTTATTCAATAAAAATAAAATAATTAACTATGAAAACCCGGTTTGAAGAAAGTTCGTTTAGCAGTTCCTACTACCGTGTTCTCCCGAAAATAAGACCCGGTCTTATATTATTTTTTTATCCAGAAATCATGCTAGGGCTTATTTTCGGAAAAAAAAGTTCGTGCATACGACAATTTGTACTTCTCGTAGGTACATGTGATATCTCATTCAAAAACGGTTTGTTCATAAATAAATAGTTGAAACGTTTTTATTTTTAAATAAATTACAATGTTTTGATTAATGAAAAAATCGCAGTCAAAAATCGAACAAAAAAATATCCAAACATAAGTTTTATCAAAAACAGATTAAACTATATATAGTCAAAGAAATCTAATTAAAAAATATATATTTGTACAAAATCTTAATTTTAGGTACAGAATACCGAATCAGAACCACTGTGATGACCAGTCACAAGTACCACATTGTCGGACATTTCCTCACTCGGTCTTATTTTCAGAGTAGGGCCTATTTATGGGATAGGTTTGAAAAAATTCTTAAAATCACAATAGGGCTTATTTTCGGAGGAGGTCTATTTTAAGTTATTTAAGTCAGTAAGTTATTTTGTATAGCCAATCAAATAGTTGACATTTTGATTGTTTATTGTTACTCTTCGTATTTTCGATGTGATGTTTTGGATGATTAAATTATAGGGATCCGATATCGAATTTTGCATCATAATGTAAAAGGTATTGTGCTATGGTGTCATGTTTGGGTGTTGCAGTGGTTGCACGTGCACATGACGCGGTCACCGGAGGCTGCGCACTTGTTAGACAAACACTTTTATAATATTGTGGGACATTTAGCAGATGATTCGCGATGGGGTGTCAATGGAGTATATCACATGCACAACTTTTAGGCAAAAGTTAAAAAGGTTGATTAAAGAGTTGTTAAATAAAAATTATAAGTGTTGAAAGCTTTTGAGGTAGTTTCAGCGAAGTCATTATCATGTTAAGGTTTCCTATTGAAATTTTCACTTTTTAAATGTTTTATATAGGTAGTGAATTTTTTTTTATTTTAAATAAAAATATCAATGTTATTCAATTAAATAAAAAATTCTCGAAGATCAAACCTATAAGAATATAATTAATTGAAATCCCATTTTCTCGTTTTTGAAAGGGCTGAAAAAATATTATCAAAGGGGAAATGTAGTAGGGAAGTTTAAAACTAAAAAAATTGGGTTATCAAGACTGCAAATACTGAGATGTTTTCGGTATTCAAATGAAAAAAAATAACAAAATAATGCACGAGTGGTTGACCATTAATTGACCATTTTTCAGAAAAACGTAAAAAATTAAGGTTTTTCACGACGATAATCTTTTAGAAAGGGTGCAAGAGATAAGATATAATAAACAGTTAATTATCGCATATTATCATCTTTAAAACCGTAATTGTTACATTTTTCTGAAAAGTGGTCAGTTACTGGTACATAGTCAACCACTGATGCATTACCTTACATCCAATAAAAATCATTAAACAAGTAAATTTTACAATATTACTTTTACTTACATTATCAAGCTCATCATGTGATGAGCCTCACGTAGGTGGTGCACTGGGATGGGGGTGCGAAATCACCCCAAATGCACTTTGCCCAGCATCCCCAGCATTTCAATAACAATGCCCTAATCACATTGTAAAGCGATATGTCCGCACTCTTAATTCAGTGGGCGAAAGCATATTTTTTTGAGTAGATTATAAATAGGAGCGGGGTGCAGGTCTCGTGCTGCAGTTTTAATTGAACCTGCTGCGATGCTGGTCACCGCAGCTCGGTGCAGGTGAACGCTGTTGCAGTCCAGCCATGGCTGTTTTGCAAACTTTCGAGGATCAGAAACAGTGCTTTGCCCAGATCGATTCGTTGAAATGCGCCAAGTCGAAAGTTTCAGTTGTTTCAGCTGAAAATTTGAGCGTTGGTACTCGTTCTCGGTGTTTCAACGTTGAAGATCTGCCTGTAGTGTTTGAAAATGATTATCAAGTGAGTTGTGTTTAGTTAACAATTACTTTCGATTAATAATGTGTTGAATGTTTCATGATTTATTGATTTTTTTTAGAATTTATTTATAAAAAAGGATTGTAAAGGATATTTAAAAGTTTCTAAGAATGAGATCAGTATTGTTGATTTGTTCAGATGTATCAATATTGCACCAGATATTCATAGTACAAATATACATTTAGAAATAGTTTCAAGCGATTCGATTAACAGTGAAAAACTTTATTTAGAAATTACAAAAGATGTTGAAAAAGGAAAAGAACTTTTATTGTGGTTTTCTCAAGATTTATTAGCTATTTTTAATATGCCATTTTTAACACCAGTCAACATAACAGGTAAATTTTCAGTCAACTCATATCCCATCATAAATGTGTAAATATCATTATTAATTTTGTTTGTTTTCAGGATATAAAAAATATTATTGTCATAAATGCGATGAAGCGTTTGAATATCCAAACCCGTTGAAGACACATTTATTACTTTCATGCAAAATACAATCAGTTGAAACTCTATGGAAATATTTAATTAGTTCAATAAAAGCATCGAAAATCACAATCAATAGAAATAACAATTTGAACATCGATACGAAAAGTTTTACAGGTTTAGAAAATACAAGAAGTGTATCTGAACCGCCGATTTCAGCATTCAGTCCATACAAAAAACAAATTCAAGACGTAATTAGTTCGGCAAGTCTTGCACAGCAACCATTGAATTTATCAATGAATACACTGATACAAAATATGCCAGAATATCACAACAATAAATGGACCAATGATATGTATGATTTGAAAGTTTCAAAATCGCTCGAAGAAATTTCTAGTAATTATGCAGCCGATGTCGAACTATTTGCAAGTAATTGGGGCAAACTAAAACAAGGACACTTGTGTGTTTACTGTGGAAAAATCTACTCGAGGAAATATGGCTTGAAAATTCATATCAGGACGCATACAGGGTATAAACCATTAAAATGTAAGTTTTGTTTGAGACCATTTGGCGATCCTAGCAATTTAAATAAACATGTGAGGCTTCATGCGAGCGGGATGACTCCATACATGTGCTCTCTTTGTGGCAAAGTATTGGTGAGGAGACGAGATTTAGAAAGACATTTGAAATCACAACATAACGAAGATGGCACATATTCCACGATCAAAGAACCTAATAGCGATTAATTCTTTCATTTAGTATATTATTGTAGTCAAATCCAATTTTTAATGTGTTTAGAAAAATTATATTGCGTACAGTTTAAGAATTATCTAAAAAATAATTGTGTATCATAATCCCAAAAGGAATATAAACGATATATGGTGCTTTGTATGAATATGAATGTTTTATAAAATTTTTGAGTTCAAATAACAAATTTATATTGATATTAGTAATTTTAAGAAAAATGTATACAACGATTTCCAATTTAAATATAAAATATAAAGAATCGTTAAGGTGTGACAATAAAACAGTATTTTTTTATAAGTGTATTTTTATTTTACTTGTATGTAATATATAAACAAATTTAAGCAGCGCTCTTGGCAGCTAGTCTCTTATCACGTTCTTCAGCAACAGAGAGTTTCACACCCTTGCCTCTTGGCAACGATACATAAGCCTTCTTCCTCTTGCCGATGATGAATACGTTGTTCAATCTGAAAACCAACAAATAATTACACATCACTTTCTCCAACAAAACGAAAATATCGATTACGCCATCAAACAAACCTGGTGGCGAATGTGTGGTCTTGTGAATCCTTGACGTGCACAATATCGAAAGATCCAGGATGTCTTTCACGAGACACAATTGTGCCCACACGCCCTAAATTACGGCCTCCAGTGATCATGCACAAATTTCCTGAAAAGATTATTTCCATGAATAACAATTATCTAATACATCTAAGTGTTTCATATCAAAACAACGAACCAGAATCAAATTTGATAAAATCAATAATGGTGGAAGTGGCAATGTCTAATCTAATAGTGTCATTCACTTTAATCAAAGGATCAGGATAGCGGATGGTGCGGCCATCGTGGGTGGTGAGGAATGGAACGTTCTTCGGGCCCATTTGAACTCTCTTCACTTTGCAGAGCTTGTACTGTTAAAATTAAAAAAAAAATTAAAGTAAACGTCTATTAACCATCAAAATGTATATGTTGATATATCAAAAAACAAACCTTAGCTTCTTCAGGAGTGATACGATGGATGGTGAATCTACCTTTAACATCGTAAATGAGACGGAAAAGTTCACCAGTCTTTTCGATGCTTACAACATCTATAAAACAATAAAATCAATAAGAAATACAAGTTACAAAATCGAAAGAGTTTTAACAACGTACCCATGAAACCAGCAGGATAGTTGGGGTCAGTTCGGACTTTGCCGTCGACTTTGATGAGACGCTGCTTGACGATTTTGGTGACTTCGCAATTGGTCAACGCATACTTGAGACGATTACGTAGGAAAATAACAAGGGGGAGCGATTCCCTCAATTTGTGAGGACCGGTGGACGGCCGGGGAGCAAACACTCCTCCGAGCTTGTCCAACATCCATGCTTTGGGAGCATTTAAACGCTTGAGATGCTTTTTAGGTCCTCGAGCCTGAAAATAATAATATGTTAATGTTAATGTAGAATGCAGGTCAAGATGGATTATTCTTGGAATGGCAATATGAATTGATAATTAATCGATTCAATTTCGACAATGAAATATGATATATGAAAAGATTGAATTTGAAATAATGTTGTTATCATTTTATATTTAACTATATAACGTAATAAGTTGTGATTTTGAAAGAATCAAAGTTCTGAAACTTTGTTGAGAGGTTATGTTTAGAACCAAACACATTGATGCAAACGAATGTGTTTAAAGTTAAAAATAATATTATAATTAAGAACAGTAATTATAATATGAGTCAAAAGTCCGAAATCTTAAAGGATTTTGAAAAATTAATCAAGCAAATGCAAGAATTTTATGTTTCCAATTTGACGTTTGGTGGTGATGATGTCGATCACTTGTAACGGGAATATGGATGGATTTGTCTCAAAATTTATATAAAATACGATGATCGTTACCACAAATAACAAATTTACATATTTTGGGTAGTTTTAGTATAAAGATGGATAAAATAACGACGGATTAGACTCACCATGGCGCCGGCTGATGGGGAAAGGCCAAGAAGAGCGGGGCAGCCGTACACGAGAACCGGACAACGAACAGTTTTCTACGGCCATAGCTGTCCAACGAATGATATTTTTATAAAAATTATTTAAATGGAATGAATTGAGGAATCATATTTGAGTTATTATTAAAATGTTAATTTGAAGATATTTATTAATATAATTTTAAAGAAAAACAAGATTTCTAAAATTAATAAATAAATTTCTTATTTTATTTTCTAACTGCATTCGATATTAATATTTTCTTGAAGTAATTTATATTACGGTTCAAATAATACATACTTCAATGTATAAATATATATTTTATGTTGTCAAATATTAAATGAATTCTATGAAACAACATATTATATTTATTAATTAATAAAATGGTAAAATGAAATACATTTTTTTAAATTAAATTAATTTAATTTAAAATTAGGTAATCTTCAACTTTTAGAATTTTATATATCGAGTTTTTATTTATCATAAGTTCCAGATAATGAACAAATTTTTCATAATAAATGTAAGTGACATCTGTTGTAAAAAATTACAAGTTTTATATTTAGCAATTTATTAAACCATAATTTATTTAGTAAATAAATATAGAACTTTTAGATAACACCGATAGAGTACATTAAAAATTGTATGTAATAAATTTTCAGTTTCAATTATTAACTGTTTTTTAACACTTTTAAATACTAAAACTTAAAAAAAAATTCAATTTATATATCTTAAAAAAACTAAGTCATTTTATATTTTTTACATTTTATAATTGGCGAATTGAAATAATATTTTCAATTTACCTACCAAATACATAATATAGTTTTCAAAAAATTACTACCAAAATAGCATTCTAACACTTCAAATTGAGTAATTAAATATCAAGATACAAATCAAAAGACATCGAAATCCATCCTATAAACAAATTCACACACCAAATTGTACTCTACGTGCTTCACACACATTAGAAACCATCAAAAACTCAACGAACAACCGAACAAAAAACCGAAAATACTTAAAAAAAAACCCAAACAGAAATAATAACGACCCGAAGAGAAATAAAAAGGCGAAAAGTCGGGGTGCAGAGGACCCCCACAGCGTGGGGTAGCCCCCGCCGACAAAAAAGGCAGTGATAAATGCGTATTTGTAAAACGCCCGCTTGATTAATCGACCTGCATTCCACAATTCAAACATTTTGACCCATGGAAGCGTTGCCAGAAACAAAAATTCGTTGCCGTTCCGCATAATGAACAAATCAATGGATCCTTATCGGGAGCGGGAAATTCCTTTTGTTCGATCTACAAAATACTTCTTGTTCAAATAATTTCCGCACGTTTTCAGTTCATTATCATTATCATATTATTATTTTTATTATATCATTTTTTAATGCAAAGTTTGGCAAAGTTCAAAATGTCGCCTTTTCTAGAAATACAGTTAAATGTTTTAAAGGATTTTTTTATAATATTTCAATTATATAATACATAGATATTTTAAATTAAGTCATAAATTAACTCTGAAACACAAACACTCCAGTTAATTTTTTTGTCAAATATGTTTTTATAAAGAAAATTTTAATAAATTTTCTTAAATTTAGTAATAATTTATTAAATTTTATTTTTGCACCTTTCAGAATTTGCCGCCATTAGGCATTGCTTTATTTGCATATGTTATTACTATTTGATCCATCAAGCTTTTTTATAGTAATTACAGAAAGTTAATTATTACTATTACTATTCTATTTAAGAATAAGAAATTAACTTTGAAACATTTTTTTTATCGCAATAGACTCAAATTAACAATACGTGGTCATATCCAATAGTGTGTTTATTATATTACACATAGCTTTAAGTATACCAGCTTAAAATCAAAAATCGATGTATTCAAAAAACTTAAATTATTTACGTAAGAAAATTTTTAAAATGTGATCAATTAATATATCAAATATTTTTATAATTAATTTGAAACTATTATTAAACAGCACAACATCAATAGAAAGTTGCAGATACTTTTATTTATTTTTTCCATTCATCAAACAAATAAAAATTGTACATCGACGTACACAAATAAAAAATACAAAGCCGATCCGACGAATTTCAAACAATATGAACTAAATAAAAAAATAAGCATCCCTCCTTCATTACATAAACAATGCCTTATTGATATCGATAGACGACAAGGTGTTGATTCAATTGGTGGCCAACGAGATAAGATAACATGACAAATTTGTACCTCTTTAGTCGGTTGTCGACAAGAAGCAGCAGCAGCAGCAAAAGAAGGAGCCAAGATCGCATCTCGAGTGTCCCACCTCGGCCGTGGCAATCTTCGAATCTTGGATACCTGGAGAAAATTAATGTCTCCATACCTGATGGCTGTAAACACGTGTTATCGGACATTCTACATCGGGACGCTTCTGCTTCTGAAGATCGTCTTCGTTCATGCGATTTCGAGTTGTTTCCTTTTTCTTATCGACGCTTGTTGTTATGATTGTACGATATGTGTTTTTTTATTGTGTAGAAGCGTTTGTATCGATGTTTTTTATTCAAATTCAAAAACCATCAGTGCATTGTAAAAATTGTTTGAAATGTGCTGATGTGATTTTTTTTCGATCTCATTATCACGAATACATCCTCTTTATAGAGAAGCGACTCTCGAAATCGAAAAACACATTAATTCCAAGTCACGTTTCGCGAATACGAACGGTGCGTACAATTCGTTTGAAATGTGCGCAATTGACACGTAGATTTCAGGAAAAAATAATCAAAATTAACAATTAAATTAAAAATAAAAATCTACATTTAAAAAAAATCTAAATTAAACAATTGGAATAAAAGTAATAGTGACAATTTAGAATAAAATGATAAATATTATAACATAGATTTTGATTCAAAATAGAATATAAATTTGATCAGTTGACAGATTGTGAATTTTGAATCTATAACCCTCAATTTTCGATGACAGCTAAGGGCGTGTGATGAAAAATCTCCTTTGGTGACGAAGAGCATTGTTCGAGACGTGTGTGTGTCCCACTCGATCGAAATCAGTCAATAAAAACCCCAATGATAGAACAATGATTTCACAAAACAATGGCGGACGAACGACGTTCGATCATCGCCAATATGTTCATTGTTCGCATAGAAAAAAATTCAGATATAAACAAAAACGTGAGTGGTTCTTTTTCAAAAGGATCCCATTTTTAATGGGTTCGATTTGTTTTGTGGAAGTGCTGAACTATATGTATTTTTTATTCCATGTTGTCCTGAATTTTTTATTTTTTTTCCGAAGTTGATATGTATAGATCATTAGTTTGATCGATATTATCATTTTCATGAATTTTACATGCGATTTCGTCGTATTTCAGGAACGAAGATTTATTTGTGATCTGATAATGGAAATGGTGAGTCGGATAACGTTTAGATTTTTTTTTCATATTGCATACGAAATAGTGTGATACGTATAGTAAACTATAATTTTTTTCTAGGTATTAGATAAATATAATCACAAAAAAAACGCTTTATTTAAATGAAATATATTTACATTTAAATGTAAAAAAAGTTCACGTTTAACGTCAACGTGTAAAAAACGATTCGATTTTTTAAATATATAAATTTTTTAGTTCAACAAAACGACTGAACTGATCCACATAAAATTCATGCGAAAACAATTTTCTATTTCTATCGTGCAAAAAGGCATAAACTCAACGTAACGTTCGCATAAGAAAATCGCTTTTCCAACAACACACGGCCGATTTGCGGGCGCAGAACCTATCAAAATTCAAAATTCAAATTTCGGTCTCCGGTCTTTCGATAAATATGCAACGGGAGCCGTGTAAAAACTGTTGTTAACAAATCACACAAGTCGAACGTATGTCAGCCGCGATTGACGACATCCACCCGAAAACATGCCTTATCTAATAACTGTCGGTTCGGGAAAATGTATTTTTTTTTCAAATGAGAATATTTTGAGGTTGGTTCATGTCAGATTTTATGCATATTTTTTTTATAATTTTTGAACGATTTTTTTGATGTTGAATTTTCATTTTGTATTCTTAGGTGTGTTTATTTTTTTTAAATTTCATATTATATTATTAAGTATTGTATAAAACCGAAAATTTAATTTAAGATTGAAAAAAATTCCGCCAATTACAAAATCAAAATTTGATAAAAACGATTTGCAATATAATCACTATCATATACAAAATCTATGTATAAAACTATCAATTTTACCACATTTTCAATTTAAATTACATAAAAATTCAATAGATTCAATCTGACAAAAATCTAAATAGTATTCTTGAACATCAATCAACGCATTTTTATCACACAGGAAAATCGACAAAGCGCGACAGACGAATCAAAACCGATCTATTTTCTAAAATATATCCATGTTTTTTTCCGATCGATTCCAAGCTTTTTTTTGTTTTTCTAACTTTAACTGGTGCAAGCTATTAAGAGCGGGGCATACGGTCGGCAGCCAATGTATGAATTATGCACGAAGTAAATCTGTTTACCCGAATACGAATTTGTCTTTTACATTACAATATATTAACTTTATATATCGCACCGTTCGTCGCCTTATCGTTCTCGAACCGTATAAGCTTTGCATAAAAAAAATGTTAAATTCGTCACCGTGCATGTGTGTATGATACGATTTCGTAGTGGTTTTTCTCATTATTCGGTACTTTTGAGAAGTCGATGAATAATAGATGGTAACGAATGACGATTTTCAAAGCTCTTACGTCTAAACGGTTCGATTTCATAAATAATTAAACGCTACGTACAACCGTAAGAAAATGATTCAATGTTTCGTATTCAGATTAACGTTTTACGTGGACCGTTAGGATTTTCTTAAAATTCTGTAGAAATTCGTACCGTTATCTAGATAATCTGTTAAAAGATTACGATTTTATTTAAATATAATTTTATTTTTATTTATATATAAATGTTAATAGTGCGAGAAAGCAAGTTCATAAAAAATCATTAAATTTTGTACAAAAAAATTAAAAGGGAGACTAAAACGCAATTAGATCGATTATAAAAGAAAAGCATCGATGAGATTGTGATAAGAGCGCCGGAATGTAGTCCTGTATATCAAAAAAGATGAAATGAGTCGATTACCACTAAAACCAGATAAATCGAAACATATTCTGAAAAAATTAATGACAATTCATTCTATACATCGAAATCGAATCAAATAAATAACTGAAAAAAACCTTTGAATTAAATAACCGAGCATAATTATTTCTAATGATCTTTATGTTATTTTTTCAATCATAATGTAAATTAAATGGATCGTAACTGAAAAATATAAGTACAGCATTCGATTTCAATAAAAATATTATGTGATTTCAATAAATTTTCAATTGAGAATCGCGATATAGATTTGAAAAGTATCCATTTTCGGTGCTGGACGATCGGTTTCGGAGATCGAACCTGGACCGATACGAAAAAGAAACGGGAAAAAAGCCGACGAGCGCCTTCGGCTATGGGGTTTCGGTGGGTGGGTGGGTGGGTGGAGGAGTCGGCGATCACGAGCCGAGCTGACGATGGTGAAGGAACGAGAGGGAGATCACAAGAAATGGATATGATGTTTCTCTCGACGGCAGTAGATTATAGTCTGCCACCTCCCGAATTAAACGGGACGAACGAGGACGGACGCCGTGGAACAGTGGTGAGATTGATGGGTTCGATGGTGGTGTGATTTTGTTGTTTAGAATGATTTTTGTTGTGTTTGTATAGGTTTTGTTTGAAATGATGAAAATTTTGTGAATATTTCGAAGATTTTTTTGTAATTTAGGTTTACCTATAAACCTAAATTATAAAAAAAATGCCATGGAATTGTTATTGGAAATATGGGTTTTGAATAAATTCAGTTTTGTTTTCTAAGAATAGAATTACGCTGTATTATTTCGTGGTAATTTAAATTTTATAAATATCTAAAAAAGTTTTACATGATTTGGATTAAATCTTTACATTATAATTCAAATAAAAAATTTGTTTACAGTTTGAGCCAATATCGTATTTTAAAGAAAAAAAAATCTTTCAAAATTCAAATACTTTCTTAATCTGTATATTTTATATATAATACTTTTGCAAATTTATAAAATTTGTATCATAAAATTTTCAAACCATTTCAGACATTCATTCTTTCTTCATATCTGTCTATGCGCACATTTATGTTGATCATCTCCTTTGAAAAAAATACAAATCATTCCGAAAATTGAAAAATTTTCATATCAAAATCAGCATATAATCAATAAATATAATTTAAAAAATATTTTTCATACATAAAACAGCGTAAGGATAGCCAAAGAGGCGTATATAGGGGGCGTGTATCTCGAAACGCCGGTAGCAAAAGCATCCTTCTTAGATTCATGCGCACATTTCGTTCTTATACCCAAGAAGCTCTTCACTTTTTTATCGTTTTACGTACGTTGTTATTCGGACAAACTCAGGTAAAATTTATGGGTCATGTCGTAAGTATCGAAACACTTGAACTTATCAGAAAAATTCGAAACCCAATCACGAAAATCGCACTCGCGTCAAACTCTATTACGCGCTCTCGTCTCTACTAACGGCTATTACCTTAATAATTGACGCGTTCGAATCAGTTACGGTTTTCTATATTTGCTTATAATTGAATCAATGTCCTCGAAAGTATCGTTCGATAATTTGTTTACGTTTAGCCTCTTCGTGCTCACCGGTTTTTGCGCAAACGATTCAGAGGCGTATCCGCGTGATTGCACGTCTCGTGCGAAATAATTGAGTGCAATTTTGCTTCAACGAAATAAAATTAGCGCTCCCACATCGATAATGCAATTGATCGAAATCGAACCATCGCTGTTAAAGCGCAAAACTGCCGAAAGTTTTCACAGCCGGAAAAGCTTCAACGCGAAAGCAATCAAAATGTAATTTCTTAAAAAAATACGCTAAAGAAATATATGTAAATCATATGAAAGAACCTCTCGTACCCATCAATTTATGAGCGCTACTCACTACGCACACGCCTATAAAAACTAATAACATTTTTCAATCCAAATCTCCGAAAAATCCAACCTAACAATCCAGTTTAATTGACACGTCAATACGCGCCGACTCGAAACCGACTATTTACATAATCACAGTGATTTTTTTCCGAAACGCGCACGTGCAGATACCTACCCCGTACACTCGTCTTACGCGGTGCGGAAACCATTGTTTTTGTTCGCGTCCTCGACGATGAAGTTACACAAGACGAGGAGGTGGTTCGGTGGAATGCCAGGATTTGTCGGTGGTTACCAATCGACGGGTAACCGGACAATCATAATTAAAAATTTATATGAAAAATATGTGAGCGATCTCGCGATGGGGCAGCCGCCTCTGCCGGTCGCGCTGATGAGATATTGGATAGGCGTAATACGTGTGTGCAGTGGATGTGGGTGATGGGTTTATTATTATTTTTTATTAATTTCATATGAGTCGATTGATCAGGTTCATGTTCAGGATGTTATGTGTGTGTTTGGTATAATTTATAAATATTTTTATCTATCTTGAATATTGATGTAATTAAATGAAAAATATATATTTATATTATAATATCATAAAATTCGATACGAGGTTGGCTCTCGGATAAGGTATACAGCCTTCTAGGCTATATACCCCTAATATTCGATAAGGAGACTTTGTTCTGCAGTGGGCACAAAACGGGTCGACAATGGTGATCATAACATGAATAAACAGTAAAATTTGTTGTAAAAAAATTACAATTTTTTATTCGAAGGATTTGTTTTTCTTTTTTTACTATCGTGAAATCATGACTTTGATAATATTATAAGATCAATTTCTAAATATTATAATAGAAAGACGGCATCAATTTTCTAATAATGTAGAGTAAACGTCATTTTGAAATTAAGGTTTTGTATTATTTTTGTTTGAAAATATCATTTGTTTCAAGCAATAATTAATTATTTAGTTAAACAGCATTCATTTAATATCATAATATTCAATGGATACTGTTTGTACTTAAAACTCTGAAATTATTTAAAACAGTTCATTATATAATAAAGTATATCATGAATTTCATCAATTTTAATACCAGACAAAGTATCGACATTGAGCTTTTACAAAGTCTAGCTCATCGCAACCGAGACAATGTAAATAAGGTGTCGACCACGTACCGCCTCTGGCCTAAGTCTCTTCGATTTAATATTGTATGTAGGTAGTAGTTTAATATTCTTAAATCATAGGCCTGTGTAAGACAGAAGCCAAGTTTAATTTACAATAACATGTTTGGTCGTCGGACTCGAGCTGGAACTTCGATCGTCATCGATCGACACGCCGAACCCAAAACGATCATCCAAAAATTGTACCCAAATTGCCCGATCTTTGGACTTAATTTGACAAATCCGGCAGCGGGAAGAATTTTCAAACTTCTTTATACTTAAAAAACCATCGAAAAAGAAACGCCGTGATTCGAACATGCTATAAAGTTAAACACCGTATTCAAACAATACATCAACAAATATTATAACACAAATCGACTTTATATATTAAATACGAATGAATTCTTTAATTTACTAAAATATTTCACACAAAACATTACAATGATTTGTTGAAAATTTTCAATCATACATCGATCGACTGTGAAGATCGTTACAATCGACCGCATTGCGAGTTCACAAAACGCCCGCAGAACACATCCCAAAATTTTTTCATAAACTTTTATCATTTTCCGAAATTGAAGCCCGAAGCATTCGCCAAACTTTGCATCGCACAAAAACACAATATTTAATATACTGTAAAGACGAGAGAGGACCGGGAGTGCGCCGGCGGGTCCAGTAGACCGGTCCGAAAGGCGACTTCCACAGGCTCTATACACGGTCGGGTGAGCTTCTTCAGCTCGGAGTAGATTCCAGAAGCCATGTAAGCCATCGGTGTTATGATTGAGCTCCACCCACTAATTATATTTTACGTTTTTCGACGGTTCGACGGAGCCGATCCGAGGTCCCGAAGAGAAACCAGCGCGGGATGTACGCTAGGTTGTTGATCGGTCCGAGTTTCGTATTGGAATCGAACGGGTAATTTTATCGATGGAATTATAATAAAAGTGGATGTTGAGTGTTTTCGGATCGGTTGTGCGGTGGATTTTTGCTTGTTGTTGGGAGAAATTGATGGTTTTTGTCGATAGGTTTGAAGAAGTGTCGTTTGGTTTTTGTCGAATGATGTAGTTCGAAGTGTTACGAATTGAATGTCTAAATATAGAATTTGCGTGATAGAAAGTTTTATTCGAATTTAATGACGTTTAAAGAAGTGGAGAAATTGATGTTTCTGAATATAAATGTAGATAAAGTATTAATAACTCTTGTATATTAGCATTGGAATTATAATTTTATTTATATTTTTCTATTTTAAAATATAACTGTATTTTTTGAATTTTTAAGAATAATTTACAATTAACAGATATCGGAGATCGAAAAAATTGAAAATTATTGTTTCTAAACATTCTTTATATACTGATTTGAACTTTTGAAAACATAAGAAACCTCTTATAAATATAATGAAATGAAACACTGTAAGAATTTTAAACTATGGAAAACGCTAACTCTTTAAAAAATATCTTCAGCAAGCGACGTTGACGTTATTCTGAAAATGGCAAGAAATGGTTAAACTAGGATCGATTGCATCGTTAACTACACAAATTATTGGGTAATTACAATACGGTAATAATACAAGCGCAAACTAGTATGCAACTAGTTAGACATTATTTAAATGCCATTTTTCCCCCGTGTGCTTACTTTGTGGCTAATCGGTGCAAATTTTCCACAATAAATCAACGCTAATTTAAAGCGCTGATTATATGCTTTTCCACAAGAAAGATGACCAAAGCGGAGTTTTCATCTTTATTTTCCGAAATTATTTATAATTTCGGAAAATAATCTCAATCAAAAGCTCAACTGGTAATATAAAAGATATTTTTTTTTACATATTTACTCATTTTAAATGAAATATTAAAAAAAAATGTAATAAGAACCTATAAATTTTAATAAAACGAAACCAAAAGGCATCTGATCTCCGATACGCATCGAAAATCACATGCCAAGCAAATAAAACACAACAATACAAAACAAGGAATAACAGATAAAATACAATTATCCATTTGGCCCGAGGATACCACGGCGGAAGAGGGGCGGACCGCGACCCGTGCTTTGAGAGCCCCTGCCACACACGTATGATATATCACGGAACAAAACAAACCGATCTTGTAGAGCCTCCGGGTCACGCTTAACCCCACCGTTAATTAATATATTTTATTGTATGATGGCCGAACGTGTCGAAAATAGACGTGTTCAGGTTCGTTGATGAAAAATTTAAATGTTTTTGAATGTTGTAAAATCTGGGAGGTTTGTGAAGTATTTATGTGTTGAGTATTTTTTTTAGCTCAGATTATGTCGATCTTATTGTCAGTTATTATTGAAATCAAACGATTTATACGACAAATAAAACTATTTGATAAAATGTCGATAAATGAGAATTAGAATTTTTATGGAATTATTCTTAAAAAGTGAAAATAGTACTTAGGTTTTTGACATTCATTTTAATGGCGTCTATTATGTAATTAACTGTGAGTCAATTTAATTAATATCACATTTGTTTTCATCACTTGAATTTATGGTAACTACTTATATCAATTACAAAGTTTTTATTTGACTCATGATATTAAAATAATTCTACAATTTTATCAACCTGTCATTCACATAAATTGAAACCTTTTAAAATTACCATGATAAAATGATCACTTATTTTACTTCACGAAACCATACAAAAGTAGTATACAATCCAAATCCAGGTATAATTATTATTTATGAGTATTGAGTTCATAATCATTTTATGTTAGGTATAGTTTTTTTAATCTAAATTTCATATTATTTAATCCAAAATTTTTAATACGCAACTATATTATTTTATAACTTGAAAATACACATACCTACCCATAAAAAAAAATCATAAATAAAATTTTGTGATGAGATTTATTTCACAACTCTTCAAAGCGAATAGAAGCAAATATTTTCAACAAAAAACACACAAAATTTTTTCACCCAACTTCAATTTCCTGCCATTTTTTCTAACCAACGGACAATTAAAAATAAATTCAAAATTTATGTGCGCACTTTTTTCAACCTCAATACTCAATACGACAACGTCCAGTTAATACATCATATTTATATTACGACATCGTCGAGCGAATATTGTGCGAAATGAAAAATATCATGCATTAGCCTCATTTGCATAGATCTTATCTTTTTTTTAGCGTCGTCCGTGTACGCAAGGAAGCCGCACAACAACTTTTTATGGCCAATTATTGCCCATTTTTTTTTGCGATTCCTCGTGATTTTTTCCGCACAACATTTATCCCCATCGGAGGCTCTCACACGACCATTGTGCGTTTTTTCGAGCGATTTATTATTGTTTAGGAACAGGTGCATTTTTTCGCGTGCCGCCCATCGGTGGCCAGTGGCGGTTCATGCGTGGCGCATTAATTTCGTCGGCTTAATTATATGTAATTATTATTCGCATTATCATACGTAAGTCGGATCGATTATTGTTCGGGGCGAATCCGAGCTTGATCGCGGCTGAGGAAATGCTTGTCCGCTTCGCATTTTTGGATTCAAATAATTTTAAATGATTGCTTTTGTCTTTTAAATGATATGGGAGAGATTGGAGGATGCGTTCGGTCGATTTGATTTGGTTCATGCGATGAGCTTGATGTTGATGTTTGGAATGTTGAAAATATCGTTATTATTCGTATGATTGAAGAGAATTATGAAAATTAATGTACCTATGTACTTAATAATTAATAAATGAAGTTACTTATCGAAGTATCGGTTACAAAAAATATCATCGATTGATTAGATGATTGATAAGCCGACGGTATTTGATAAAATAAATTAATTTGGACTTTATGAACGTAATTTACAATTAGTAAGTAGGTAAGCATACATAGCCCAAAAATTTTTGAAATGCAATATTTTTTTCGAACAAAAAAATCATCAATGTCAAATAATTTAGAAAAATTTGAATACTTACCTATACCGTTTTTCTAAAAACTAATTTTAATGTAAGCTATAAATCTAGCAATGAGGATCAAAGATTTTAGATATTTTGAAACTGCTTCAACAAATAAGAAAGGATAGAAAATTCGTAAATGTTTATGCTAATAATTAAAATTAATCGCACGATTGTTTCTTGTAGTAAATCTAATTTCGACCTATTCTAGTATCGTTTTAGCTAATAATTTTGCATGCAGTTGGGCAGAATAGTTGAAATTTCTTCTCTCAAAACAAATCACGCGGTACAAATGTACAATTTTGCGGGTTATCTCTCATACAATTCTTAAATTAATAATTTTTCTCGTGGCAGTAGTTTTTTCGAAAGAATATTGAGCATTTGAATCATTTAAATTATTAGTCCTGTCTTAACCGTGGATAATCTTAAACTTTTCCTAATTGACTAACATCATATCGTATATTTTTCATTGGCATGCATAGTTATTTGAGGAGTGGATATCTGTGTTAAATATAAAAAGAATGAGTGAAAGCATGATCATTTAGTTGTTTAGTTTAACTTTAAAATACTTTGGTAATGGTAAATACCAATGACGTGTGTTTTACCGACGTCTAAGCCACGTAAGGCCAACGGTCTCGCCTCGCCTGGCAAACTGGTGGCCATTGCGAATGCAAAGTGGTCAACGAGGACGGAGTCTGCTCAGTCCTTATCTCGACTGCCCCACGGGTGGTCATTGCGATTTGTTTAGTGGAGAGTCAGCGACCATAAAGTCTAGCACATAGACATGCGTACCGTAGGTCTGAGAGCTTCCTTTGTTGGCATGGGCGGATTAGCTCTTTTGTTACATACTGCTTATCGGTACGAAGTTCGCTCTCGGATAAGGTATAGGTATATAGCCTAGACTCCCAACATTTGATAGAGAGACCTTGTCCTGCAGCGGATATACACAACGGGTCGATATTAATGACGGCGATGATGATGATGTAAGAGTATATTATTTAATTATATAATTCGGAAAGTTCGGAATCCATATTTTAAGTATTTGAAATATAGGCTGTCATTGAAAAAAAAAAAACAGTTTTTACAAACAATATTTAACGTTTCATATATTCAACATAGGAATAATATGAAAAGAACTCTCTTGCGGAAATATCTGAAATTTATATGCGAAAAACAAAATGTTTCCAAAACGCATTTTCACGCGAGTATGAAAAGAAAAACAGGGAAATTTTGGTTCAGAACATCGGTGGTCGAAAACTGACTGTAAGGTGCTGCCGCTCGGCGGAAAATCTAAGCAACCAACAACTTGTATGTGCGGTTCTCAAATGGGGTGTTCTTCAATAGGGGATGAAACTGTCGACAGGGGTTACTCGGTACTCGTTTCTTCGTTTTCTGTGATAATATTTCAGTAATTGTGATTCGGCGGCAAATGATGAAATTGACTTTCAGTGTAGAAGTTGTTTGAAATTCATGCGAAGTGTCACATAGTTTTTGATTTATAATTTTTTTTATTGCATTTTAGTTGCTTTACTTGTTTTGAAATACTATGAATTCTATACTATATTCGAATATAAACTTATTCGAAATGACAAATTCTTTTGCGATTTGAATTATCTAAAATAATGCAATATTGTTGTTTTGTAATCCGATGATATATTATTATTTAAACCATGATCATGGAAAAACGATTGATCCTTAAAAAATACTTCGTAAAACTTTCTGAAAATATTTGCTTTTGTCATTGTGCAATATATTGCACAAAACCTTATCGATATTAAATCGCTCGGGTTGTTTACTGAAAACTGATTTTTCCTTAAGCGCGTGTCTATCGTTGACATGCGCTCTGAAACACCCCTTTCTCCCGCTTCGAAAAACCCCCTCCCGACCTATCCCTCCCGATCCGCGCCACACCGTCCCGAACCAAAAATCGCCTGAAAAAACCGCAAAAAAATCATGACACACACATAATTCGGCCGAACCTCGAGCTCTAAATCCAGAAATTTTCAGCATCGGAACATGCGTCCGCGATCGGCGCCTCGAGCCGACTGTTGTGGAGCGCGCAGGCTCCGCCCCCTCGGCTGCGCGGCCAATCGCGGGCGAGCGCCGTGACGTCACGCGCCCCGAGAGCCAATCGGGGGGCGGGAGGCGTGTCGGCGGCGGGCGGTGGCGGCGCGCGGCGGGCGTACGGTTCGTCCGCCAGTCCCGCTCGGCGCGTCGTCGACGCAACATCGCGCGCGCGAACCGCCGCCGTTCGAACACACACACCCGTTAACAGTGCTGGAGACGAGAGTGTTGCGTGCGTGTTGTAACATACCATGTGATACGAAACGTCGCGGTGTATATTGAAAGTCGGCGGGTAGCGAGCGCTACATGCGACGCCATGCGCGCCCCCCGCCTGTGACCCGCTCAGCCAGCCACAACCATAGATTTTTCACAGAGAGACGGAAGGCTTCAAAAAGCCTTCGAAAGCTACAAGACGCCTTCCCCAGCAGAGCTGAGGTACGGCGCCATGGCCGCCACTACATACATGAGTGCGGCCGCGCCGGGCGAGCTGGACGCCCTGGGCATGTTGCCCGGCGGGTATCACCCCGTGAGCGCGGCCTCGCCCAGATCGGCAGCCGACGCCACGGACATGAAATACGCCGCCCAGCACCATCATTTGCACGGGCATCCCGCCCACGGGCAGGGGTCGCCCGGGCACGCAGGGGCGCACGCCGGGCATGCCCTCGGACACTGGGCCGCGCTGCCTCCCGCCGACCCCTGGCCCGTGCACCACCACCATGCACACGCGGGACACGCTCATGCCGACGTCAAACCGCTGCCGACGGAACCTCGCCATCATCAGCAGCCGTCGGCCTCGCACGGGCACGCGCACGCACACGCGCACGCGTGGCACGCTCCCGTCGTGTCCCACTACGGAGGAGGCTCTCCTCTGCAATACCATGCCGTCAACGGGATGCTGCACGCGACGCATCCCCAGCACGCGCACCCCTCGCCGCTGCATCCTTCGCTCAGGGAGCTGCAGCCGTCTCCGGCCCTGCACCACCATCTACCCCCGGAGCGCGACCTCAGCGGCGAGGAGGACACGCCGACGTCGGACGATTTGGAAGCGTTCGCGAAACAGTTCAAACAACGCCGCATCAAGCTGGGATTCACGCAGGCGGACGTCGGTTTGGCGCTCGGCACGCTATACGGAAACGTCTTCTCGCAGACGACCATATGTCGGTTCGAAGCGTTGCAGTTGAGCTTCAAGAATATGTGCAAGCTGAAACCGCTGCTGCAAAAGTGGCTGGAGGAGGCGGACTCGACGACGGGCTCGCCGACGAGCATCGACAAAATAGCCGCGCAGGGCAGGAAGAGGAAAAAGCGCACGAGCATAGAGGTGTCGGTGAAGGGGGCGCTCGAGCAGCACTTTCACAAGCAGCCGAAGCCCTCGGCGCAAGAAATAACCAGCCTGGCGGACAGCCTGCAGCTAGAGAAGGAAGTGGTGCGCGTGTGGTTCTGCAACAGGCGACAGAAGGAGAAGCGGATGACTCCTCCGAACACTCTCGGCGGGGACATGATGGAAGGAATGGGAGCGCCGATGCACTACGGCCACCACGAGCTGCACGGGAGCCCTCTGGGTCCTCACTCGCATTCGCACTCCCATTCGCCCCCGATGTTGTCCCCTCAGGCCATGGCGGGCCATCAGCTCGCGGCGCACTAACAGTTAGCCTGCTGGGCCCCGCTCGACAGACACTTCTTGTGCCCGGACGATAACGGGCCCCAGCTCTAGCCTTCGAAAGGTGAGCAGACTACTGTGGCTTCTTTGCTGGGTCGCTGCGGCTACGGCCTGCAGGATCCTTAGATACCAGATAAGCTGGGCCCAGACTGTGCGACCGCTCTAACGTCAACCGAAATCCCCATAACATTTATATATGTATAACAAAATGCAACAATAATGAATTTTGAAAAATGGACTTTTTACAAAGACGGATAGTCATAATGAATAAGGTGTAAATAAATTCAATGTACATACATAAGATTTAAACAAAAAAAGTATAATGATACATAATTGTAAAATTGTCAGATTTACGTTTGTGCAAGTAGTAATATTGTTGAGTTGTGTAATAATGTTTAAGGTATGAAAAAATCCCAGAATAGTTAAACGTTGACCCATCACGAAAAAAAGAACTTTATGAAGTGTATTTTTTTTTTAATTAAGAATAAGGCCAGATGAAAATAACGAACCAAAATAATACTTAAGATTTTTTTTTTGAATGTAATAAATATAATAAGTGAGACGTTTTCGTTGAAAATTTGAAAAATAATAGGAAAATTGTCGATTTATTTTTTTTTCAACTTCGGGTCAGTAATTTTTTTCTCGTACCTCCATGTGCAGGGGTGCATCACAATACCGTTGATTTTTTTTTACAATCGCTGAAACGGATTTTTAATTCGTCCTCACCCTCGGTTTGTATCGTATTGAATTGTATTTTTCGGACACGCGCGGTATTGTGTTGTATTTTTTTAGGGAAAATTCGGAAAAAAATGCACAACGAGTCATTCATAATATGGAAAATAAACGCGGCAATATTTTTATATTTGGAATTATAAAAAGAAATATTCATATATTGTTTTACTACAAAAAATGCGTGCATGTGTCGGATTTCGTGTATTTTTTTATGTGGACTAAATGCAACCGTGGCTAAGTATAATAAACTTTAACATAAAAATAAAAAGACGTATCTTAAATTTTACAATCTGTCTTCGTATTTTATATGTGAAAAAAAACCTGTTCATGTTTGTGTCAAAACAACGATTATTTTGTTTTAACGCCTAGTCACTAAATGCACGATCACACTTATAATATTTTCATGAGTTTTTAACTATTGAAACACCTGCAAGTTTTCAAGTTAATTCTTAATTGCAATGAAAAATATCTCAATCGTAAGTAATTTGTTGATTTTTGTGATAGTTGCATTAAAATTCATAGTACGTGAATTTTATTTTATTATTTTATAGTTAATTTTATTCTAGATTAATATATTTTTTGCATATATCTTATAAATGTGAAAAGTGCAAGTTTATAAATCAAATCTGCTTAAATCGGTCCTTATTTATATAGAAGTAATATTATATAGTAACAAAAAACTTGAGTGATATGTGGATCATCGCTTTTCAAGTTGACGAATTGTTTATTTTCCAGTGAGTCTTGTTTGAATATCAGTTTTACTTTCATTTATGCTCAATTTTTTTAATAACTTGAACTAACTCATTAAAATTCTGTGCATATACGAAAAAAATTGATTTGTGTAAATTGAATAAATTGTGTAAAACAAAATAGTGCTATAGTGTATAAATGTCGTTTGATCTGTTCGTATTTTGTGCAAATATTTGATCGGCAAATTAATAAAATAAATAAATATATATGTACGATAAAAATAAAATTATGAACGGTCCATTAAACTATATTAAAATTTATTTGAAAAAAAAAGATGATTTTTAAAACAAATTGAAAAATAAAAATCAAATCGGGAAAAATCAATTGTTTGCTCAAATATAAAGTAATTTATTTGGATTGGATATTTTTGTGTCACTTATTTAAATTGAAAAAAATGTTGCGATATATCGAAAAAACAACGACTAATTTTTGTTCTAAAAAATTTTTTTTCGAAATCGAAACCGTTAAATTTTATTTTTCAAACTAGATATCTTGCCTAATCGATCGGTGGACAAATAATGCGCACGTTAAAAACAGATATTTTTTAACGATATGGATATGTATAAAAAAAATGTTTTGTAATTGCTTCTGTTGATGATTGATTATTGATTATTATTCTCGATCAACTCATTCTATTATGCGTGGTTGACGTTTTAAGCCCTTAATGTGTAATTTTTTTTGCATTAAAGTCAAAACAAAGTATAGTCATGTTATAGTGTTGTTTTTTTTTTGTTTATCTAAGACGGTTCTATGCATAAAGTAATATTAATGAAACTGTGTAAAATTCACATTTTTTCGCCGAACGAAATCGTTTGTAATGCCATTTTTAAATCTGACATTTTTACGCGTTAATTTAATTGCGGATTTTTCGCAAAAGCGCGTATTTTCGAATGTGCCGTGTTATTTGTTTTCCATTTTTGATATCGGCTCGAGTTTTGTAATTATTTTAATGTGTTTCTTGTTCGCTTTAAAGATGGCAAGTTTTCTTTTAGTTTTTTGTTTTGTGACCCATCGTGTATACGAGCTGGGCGCGCTGTAATTTTTCTCTTAGCAAAAAGTGGTATAAAATTGTATTTATTGCGTGACTCTGATCATGTTTATATTATTTGGTACTTAAAAATTGTAGATAGGTATATGAAAAAATGTGATATTGCATATTATGGATGTAGCTTAAAAAAAATACCGCGATCATGTTGTATCGATTTTGTTTGCGGTTGATTTTATTGTTTTATTAATGGTATATTTTTTTAATTTAGACTGATTGTGAAAATTTAAAGCGCGTCTCTGGGACTTTTCTTTGATGATACGTTCGACTTTTGAAATGGCAAAAACGATTTCGTATAAATGAAAATTCGCTAATTGAGACGATCGTGTTTTCAAATAAGTGTAAGTGTTGCGAAAGCTTTCAAAAAAGTATCTCGACGTTGTAAAATAGTGAAAATGTCATCAAGGAAACTTTCTGCGCGTCTAAATTTATTATTATTTTAACATCTATTATAAAAGAGTTTGACATACAATTGTTATTATGATAAAAATAATTTAAAAAATGAATAAAAATTGATATATTTATCAAACTAAAAAAAGAGCAAAAACAAAATGTTACCATCATCAATGGAAGAAAATGTCACGTTTTGTGTAATAGTTTTCAATTTGTACATAATACAAGATACTTTTTCAGTTTTAATTAATAAAAAAAACAAAGTGAGTGTAAATATACAAGAAATAAATGAATATATATTATACATATAAAAAATGTCAGCCCCCCCCCCACGAAGGATGCAGGGATGATAATTTAAGGGTAGCTTTTAGGACTGATTATTGATTCTGTTTTATTAATTATTTTTATTGCATTATTACAATTTTTGTTTTCATTTTCTCATCTACTTTTATTATTATCATTATTATTTTGTATAATTTTCCATTTGAACGGCATTATTTCTGATTGGTGCGTTGTATATGTGTTATTATATATACATATATATCATATTTACTATACATATAATAAAATAAAATACGAATTACAATAATTATAAATTCAGAAAAAAATAAAATTACACTTTTATTAAACATAACCGTTTTTTATTTGAATCATCATACACACAAAAACACATACAAACCAAAAAGTACTCCTTTTTAAAAAAAACAGTGCAAAAAAATCAGTGAACTATAAATGTTTGAGTGACATATTGAAAAAACTATTTTTTCCAAATGAAAATGTTCTGTTGGCCGTTTAAAAAACTGTGTGCTGTGCCCGTTGGACGTTTCGAAAATACCAAGGTCTGCAACATGTCTGGTAGATATAAAAATTTATATTTTATTTATTTATTTAGATGTATTTAACATATGTTTTCATATAATTTGTTTGGGGATGCATTGTCGAGGATCTATTGTGTGAAATTTTGACTCCCCTCGTGGTGAGTCTTTCATACAATTCGCATTAAATCTATGCAGAAAACAGGTGCAAATAATTGCCGAATCGACAAACTTATTATGGTCGGCTTCGTGACGAAAATGTATGGAATTGTGCTTTGAAAAAAGTCGAAATTATTACGCCTTTTTTATGGAAATATTAATCAGGTTTTATTACCATTGAGCTCTTTAATGCGGGGCAGTAAACGCCGATCATTATCGTTACTTAACTTAATTAGTTTCGTTAGTGTTTTGCATGCGTATATTTATAAACATAGATAAATATGTATTTATATATTTATTTTGATATTTTATGTAATTATGTATGCGCACGTGTCTAAATAACTTTGAATTTTGATACTTTAGTCCGCGAAATAAGACACTTCGCAGTAATTTTTAAGATTTTCTCAATTTTCTACAAGATTTAAATAATCGAAAATATCATTAAAGTAGTGATTATTTAATAAATTTAAGGAAGACTTTTTAAATAAAATGTAATCGTCTTATTAAATATCATATTAGAATAATAATAATTAAGGTATACTTATAAACTTTGAGTTTACTTTGCTATTTGCTATTTTTTACATTTCATTAATAACTATTGTTATATTTTCATATTTATGACCACAGCTTATTATAAATTCCTATTTCTTTATATTTAACGTGATAAAATAACTAATATATTAATGAATCACATACGGCTTAACTATATTTTATAAATAGTCCTTTTCGGGAAAATTTTATCGTTTTTAAGAACAAGATTTAAATAAAAAAAACAATTAACAATTCGATATTTCGGCAATTTTACAAATAATAAAACAGCAAAGAATTACGACCCAATTTTAGATAAACAATATTTGAAAATTCAAAAAAAAATCCAAACGTGGCGTTTCACCGAAAACTTCCGAACGGCAGCTTCAATTTATCAACAGATTTAATTAAAATATTTTTTCCGTATATAAAACCCGAGTATATAAATAAAAATACATAAGAAAAAGCGAAAAAATCGGTAGGTTCACCGTAACGAAATTAGCATTTCAAAACAGTGAAAATCGGACGATCATTATAATGCGTTTAAATTATGCGCACGCGCACAAAACGCACACACCCGTCCGAAATCGGCGTGTGGAAATTGTTTAAATATTTGTGTGTGTGTAATTTTTTCGGTTCGTAGTCAAAGTTGAATCGAACTTGACCTTGAATCGAATTAACATTAATTAGCATAAATGAAAAATGTGGGCCCAGGCGAGGGCCCCCGTTTGTTCTCGCCTGCACTTGTGCCTCTGCATGCATTATGTTGAGTTATTATAATACAATATGTTATGTCGTATTATAGTGCATTTAAATGTATGCAAAATTAGGTTTTATTTGTCGCTTTGTTGGGTGGTTGTGCTTTTGCGGTTTTGCCGCTATTCGCGGCTTTTATAGGGGTGTGTTTGAGGCGTTTTAAAGTTAATAAACTTAATTAACATGTGGTATTCTTTAAGCAATGATATTTAGTTTTATGATGACGTCGGTTATTTTATGGAAATTTCTTGTTCTCAACGGTTATCGAATACCTAAATTTCGTTCAATTATTCTGATATATTTTATTGATAATCAAACTCGTTAAGGATGGATCAAATCATTTAAGTTTTCATTTCGTATTTCGAAATACACATTACGTTCATTTACAATCGCATATACTTAACTGTTTATTTTTAACTGATAAATAATTCATTATTTGAATATCGGATATAGACTTCATAATATTATACAATTAATTTGGTAACTCTTCGCACTGTGAAAATACATTAATAACTTAAAATACTTTCATAGGTTTATTTAATTATTTCATTTTGTAATCAACTTTGGTTAATTACGATTTCAATTTAACCAGTTCCATTTCGAAAATTATGATTAATTCTGTGAAAATATCAAACACAGATTCTTGTAATGAGAATCTCAAAAATTTTAATCGAATTTCAAACATTTAACACAATATACATCATTCATATATCAGCTACGGACTATTCCACTAGAGAAAAATCACCATCTCTTTATTACTATTTTTCATTAGGTATGGAAAATACCAGAATTTCTAATAATTCGGAAAACCATACAACAACGAACATCCTCAAACAATCACACCTCAATTTCACCGACCGTTCCACAACCGCAGCCTTCGTTTTCCAAAAACCGAACTCTCGCCGACCGCTCCACAACCACAACCTCAACTTTCAAAAAACTGAAAAAATTTACACACAGATCCGATTCACCTACAGACACACACAAAAAAAAAACCACCATCCACCGCAAACCGCCACTAATCACCGATCAAATCCGCCAAAGCACCCGATGCACTTCCGCCACCCACACGAGCGCACGCGTATAGACAAATAGTGCGATTCGATTCGCGAACGGGGTGGTCAATCGCGGGGTGGGCGTGCCCGGGCCGCCACCCGATTGGCCACCCCTGGCCCCCGTCACGCCCACGCACCCCCACCCCGCGCGGGGTCAAAGGATGCTGTCGCACGGATTCGCACCGGCTGACCCATAAATTGCGCGCACACTCGGCCTTAGTGCAATTGTACGTGCGCGGTCGGATACTCGGACACGTTCCCGTTCCGCGGTGGAGATCCGTTTGGGAGTCGATGGGTTTTTTTGGGATTTGGGTGGTGGTTTTATTTCGGTTTTTGGTATTCGGGGAAAGCTTAGATTTGGGTTATTCGAAATTCGGTATTTGGAAAATTGGATGAAGAGTGTTGAAGCGGATTGAATGTGTTGAAGTTGTTTTCGTAATTTTATTATAATATATTGATATGTTATCGATTATGTTTTAAGAATATCAAATTTTGCGACTTATTTCTATATAAAAAAAATTCATTCACACTAGAAAATTATAATATAAGTATATGATTAGGTTTGCTTTTGTTTATCTTTAATACTGGCAATTTCGATTCGCTTGAGCTATTGTTTTTCACTAGTTTAATATTCAAAGTGGAAAATCGATTTCTTTGTCGTTGACATGTTTAATACTATCTAACGTAGGAAAACTATTGAAATTTTAAAATGCGCAGTAGGTATGCAATTTGAAATGCGATTTGTACGTGACTTCAATTAATTCGCGATTAAGGCACTTTTTTCAAAAATGATTAAAGTGACACAAGTATTGCATATAAATCATTTCATTAAGAAAAAGACATCAAATAAATTAATCGTGTCAACGATTCAGCCTTGTTCTTTCACAAGTAAAAATAGTCTTACCTTTGCCAATTCAACGTCAGAAATACCTTATTATCTAATGAGTGATGAATTTCTCTTTAATTTGGGAATTCCGGGATTGTACATTTGGGACATATCGATTCCAAACCCACATAAGAATTTCGATATTTCTGACACAACACACCATTCCTTCCATCGATTTAGCGATGAAATTTTCACCCGCAATCCCAATATTGCATTCCCTCTTTCGAAATACCACTCGCAACTTCCTAATTTTCAAAACCGCCTAGATCTAAACATAGCCCCACCGCAGACCATTAAGCCGACTCCACTGTCAAATCACACGAACATCTCCGGATCGTTTATCCAATTGTCGAATTGACAAACTAGACGTGTGGGCAGCCGCGATTTGTCTTACGTCCACCGCCAATTGGAGCCGGCCGGCCCTCGACGGGTTAACCAGAACACTTCGGCCGCGCATTATCGGCACAACACGCCGGCCGTATATAATGTTATATACGCATTATTATATTTTGTAATTTATGTGTGTGTCAACGCTTCGGGGCCCCGGTATATACGGAGGCGGTTGAATGCATATTATGTATCGTACGTGTTTCCGGTACACGGTTGCCGTGCTGAAAGGAAGTTCTTGTGCGACAGAAATGTCACGTCTGTGGGCCATCAGACGGCGCACCGGCTTCATTATATCGCGATTGAAACAAGAGGATGTGTCTTGCATCAGCGGTTCCCAATCGGTTGGTTTTGTGGAGCCTTATGGGGGTTTTTAGGCGGGAAAATCTGTTAGGTTCGAGGATGGGCTTTATGTTGGTTTTTAACTATTTTGATGGTTGAGGGGGTATTTATATCGAGGTTACTGAATTTCAGTTGAATATCCAATATGTGGATGTCAGATTTGGACATGTAAGTAATATTGGTTTGGAGTATAATAATTTGGCAATATATCGTTTCAAACTTTTGAGTTTTGAGAGAGCTTTTCTGATTTCTCTTTTGGTGGATATGTAAAGGAAATTTTTTCTAAAATCTCAATGGACAAAAAATCTTGTTATTGAGATATTATCATGATGATTATTCACTCATTATTAAAAACCTTTCCAATTCTCTTCCACTCTTGATGGATTTCGAGAAATTTTTCATGATCGAATTAAATATTAGATAAAAATTGATCAATGATTATTATATACAGTTTGAGGAACATTGTGGATGTTTATACTTATTCGTTGAATCCTCTTCTCTCTGACGTTTAGTGGCGCTCTTGTCCGGTTCATACATAGAATTATTTAATACGCACAATTTCAATGTGATATTCAATGCACATATCGTTTAACGTTAAAAGACTTATGTACGCATTCAAATTATTTTCAAATGTGCTTATTGTCTTTAACATCTTTATTTTTTCAACCTTTGATTTTATATTTAAAATTGAACAAACATCGAATATTGAAATATTTCATCTGATGATGTATTAATTAATTTCACATTAATAATAATTATTAAATCAAATAACATTTATCTACATCCATGGATCTTCACCAATGGATGAAGGATCTTCAATATGAGCTCATACTCCGAATCATAGACGTATGACTCTACGATAGTACTTTTCAAGTCTGTTCTTCATGCAATCGTCTGCTTTTTTTACGAATTCTCGTGAAACATTTACGACGCCCATTTAAGGAAGTTCCGCCCGGGGCGCGTGTCCCAGCTGCTCGAAGCCTTTCAATTTATTTATTATACGACATTCGAACGTTTGACGTTTTGTCGCGGCAATAAAATAGAAAAGTTCGACCGAACTAAGGCCAGAGCCGCTCGTCACGAAGATGCGTATGTGGAAATTTTTAAGGCGACGAAAAAAAAGCGTGACGGACAAAAACAACGACGAAATTAAGTACAATTACGCTAAAAAGTCACGGGTCGCGAGTGACACCTGCCTCGAGGACTCGAACAAATACCTCAGTCCTCGTCAAACTATTTTTTTTTAATTTATTTCATATCCGACTATCTCTATCGCCGTGCGCGGGTGCACTTTTTGGACTGGTATGTGAACACGTGGGCTTTTTATACATACACTTTTTTCTGTCATTGCGTTAAAATCTACGACGGTTTAATCTTACGGTACAACGATCGCATACAAAGTTTTTAATAAGATTATAAACCCGAAACGAAAAAACGATCTCAAAGGGCGAATATTTTCCAAACAACACCGAAATTCCGATTCGCGTCGTTTTTCATGCGTCGACCTCGATATTCTCGTTTCGTTTCTAGGCTCGGGTACCCTTATTTGGCCACCGCTGGCGTAAAACGTCGTATCCGAAACGGTTCGGTGTAATTAGACAACGGCAGGAGGACGACCGTAAAACGTTAAAAATGATAGCGGGCTACGAACGCAGACAGATTACGACGGCCAGATAACGGCCGCACCGCCACGCATATTATTTCACTTTTTACGATTATTCCCTCTATATCATATATTTTATATGCGATACGGACGCGTGTACAATCGTACCAATGTATCTAACTTATTTACTATTCGGTTGTGGGTTTTCGTGGTGAAATTTCGAATTCGCGAGGTGCGATTGTGAATGTTGAGCGTTATGTGTTCGAATAAAAATATTATTATTATTAATTTTTTAATAAAAAGTTAAGCTTGATTACTTTATAGTATTATATAATGAAATCAAGTATATTTTTAAAATTATAATATTCGCAAGTTTTGGTTGCAATCGTTTGGATATTTTGTATACAAATATTTTTTTATTTTGACTTTTAAATATAAAATTACGCTAATATGATATCGAAAAAATAGATTCAATAAATTATAAAATTAACAAAAATTTTAAAAATTAATTCAGTTTTCAATCATCTTATAAAAAACTTAACATATGTTTTTCATATATATTATATAATTTCGATTTATTTTTAAAAATCGGTTAATTACTGTATTTACGAACATATTAAATGAAATCGGGGTCTATAAAAAAATCATAATAAAATCGATTACGATTCGGCGATAGTCTGTCGTTTAGAACTAATTGAGATTTACAAATAGATCAAGTCCGATACAAAGACGTTTAAGATTAATCACAAAACAAAAGCTTCTGATATAAGAAATATCCGATCCAAATGTCATAGACATCTTAAAAAATGCCGAATCAGATAAAATCGCATAATCTACGAAACGTATCGAACACCGCAAATACATAAATTCGTTTACGCCCGCGACGTACCGGAATTTTATTCTTTTCGGCACATTCGTTCCGCTCCTAGCCGCGCGATGTTTATCACACTCATATATTTATTTTTTTACATTTTATACATATGTGTATATTATATTTCGAGAATTTTTTTCACGTGTCTTGAGTGGCGTACTCGTGCTTCGAGTGGAAAGGTGTCCGTTACAAGTAGTAGCAGCAACCCGGGAGCAGGTGTCGCACAGGTAAACTTCACCTGACCCGTTCTCGGCCAGAGGTGGACTCAATTATAGTTATTATGGCCGAATTTTTGTCCGTGGACGTTCTGGAGATGTTTGCTGATCTAATCGATAGTTGGGCAATTTGAAAATTCCATTTGAATCGATGAATTCGGACGTAATTGGTGATAGATATTTTCACGGTTTTGACCAATGTGATTTTGTAGAATTGAATTTATTAATTTAAATTGAAATCATATTAATTGATTCCGGATACGTGAAAATTAAAGAATAATTGAATTAATTTATCGAGTTTTATACTAACCAATTTTCCTTCATATGATTTCTCAATTCCACTTTTCGGCTATTTCAAATTATTCGATTCGTTCATTTTCCACTGATTTGTAAATTTAATGGTTTCTTAGTTTCATATTTATTTTAATTGGATTTCTTCATTATTAAAATCAAGCAGTACAAATCGAGTCGCATAGAAAACTGATGTATTTTCATTCAAATATATAAAATCAACAAAATCATCATTATTTTTTTAAACACTTCGAACAATTGAGATTAACGGCGCAATTTGGTTGGCAAATCAATTCGCACCTCTCGTAATACGCATTATGGTAAAATTTTCGACAGACATCTAAGCGTCAAAGTAAACGAATTATGCGCAAATACATAAATAAATAAATAAATACATAAATAAGCGAATGAATACATATCGCCATGTTTTATTTGTCGGTGGCAAACAATCGAGAGTGATTCGATTAGCAGCTAAACTCGCAATCATAATAAACATATATAAACAAATCTCGTATATTTTACATACGATTTGCATTGCTTATTTCGCTCGCGCCGAGTACATTACTAATCGGACAGCTGTAGAACTATCAATTATTCATAATTAACTGCATACGTAATATTACGTACAAATACGTATACATATATCGCAATTAAACGGTTTGCCGCCATCGTGTTTATTATGTACGGTTTATTATTTGCCTATATTATTACGATTCCGCAATCTGCCCCATTATTATTTGCAGTTTCGATTTTTATTGCGTTAATTATCGCGATTATGAGTTCGAGTTAATTGTCCATCGTCGAAAATCGATTGAATGAAACCGCGTATTTAATGGTAATTATTGTTCGGTTGAAATTACTTGATTATGTCTGATGAGATCATAATTTTTCTTTTAATTATTCGAAACGTATTCGATAGCGAAAATTAGCAATTTTGATTGATAATGTTCTGATGTTTGAAAAAAAAATTGTGTTTAATTCTAATGTGAATTTATTTTGAACTAAACGAACTTTACACACTAATAAAATTAATTAATTCAATAAAAGATAATCTTTTTATCTTTATCATACATCGAACAATTTCATATTAATTTCCCCATCAGCTGATAACTTCTAGGATCACCGATTAATAAAACGATATTAACACTTAATGAGCGCAAGGCCGCATAGTGTCCCGTTCGAAATACGAACTCATTGTGATATTTTCCAACAGCCCATAAGTACATTGTACACGCGCGAGTCATGCGCAATTACTCCACGGACATTATCACATTATGTCGCACTTACAAAACGCCCTAAATATAGGATTGTAACCCTTTGGCGACCGTTTCGTCTTCGCCGGCGAGCGGAAAGAGATGCTATCTCGGCCGAGGGCTTTTACACGATTATTAATCAACGCGCTGAAGCACCTGCCTGTGTGGAAAACAAAAGTAAAAAGGTGAGTGCGTTTTGTCGGTTCGTTATTTTTTTTGTGCGGTTCTTTACGGAAAGGTCGCCTTTTCGAGTTTGACACACATACGGATGCTTGTCGCGGATTCGATTGGAAACTGGTAATAATTATCTATATAATTGTGATTTATTCGCGGGTTCTTCGAAAATTGTCGTCGTTTATGATAGCTTGAATTTTTAAAATCACAAATTATTACAGAATTCATAATTTCTCATAAAAAATGCATAAATTAACATTAAGTATAAAAAAAATCAATAAACGATTATTCATACTGCATCTGTCTATAACTCATCGAAGTTTCGAAAAGATTAATTTCAAATAAATTCACGTTTTCTAAATATAAGAATGATTTATGAAATAATTTGACATTATACATTATCGAAGCACAATTTTCGTACATTTTCGGAAAAACACACAAAGCTCATTCTCCCACAAAACACGGAAGCGAACCTTCCTCGGTTCTGACCACACAAGATATTTTTTTACGTCACAAGAGTTCGATTGGACCCAATCGTCATAGCGAGCAGCATCTATCTTCACGAGCTCGTAAAATTAAATAAACGCGACAATGACAATAGCAGACATGTACGTTGCAGACCTTGACCTCTTGGCCGCGTCGCCGCAACGAGCGGCACTTAAGAGGTTAAGGGCACAGACGAGCAGATTTATCAATCTAGAGACACTCCTAGTTTACACTGTGCAACACATTCGACGCACAGGGTATGTAAAAAAGACGTGACGCTTCGACGAAAGGACACCGTTTGATATTCGACGGATACGCTGCGTGTCCTTATCGAGAAGATGACAACTTCCCAAGGATTGAGGCTATATGGAGTTTGACGTGGTCGGTGTCCAGACAAGGCTTTGGCGATGACAGGCGTGAACCGTTTGAGGATCTGCGCATATGCATTATGTGAGTATCATTATTAATTTTTGTATTAATTATTATTGTCTTAAGTATTCGTTTTATAGATGATTCTGTTAATCGATTAAAAATTTTCATTGTTATTTGAATTAAGTGGTAGATGATGTTTTTTTTATTCGGTTGAATTTGAGATTGTAAAATTGTCGTATGATTGAGTGAATGACGCCCGATGATATGCACTTGTTTTCGCCAACGTACCGAAGGGTCCAATTTAAGATGATCTCATACGTTCGTATGACTAAGATGACTACTCGCTGACCATAAATGCTTCTATCTATATACGATCGTTTTCGATTTCAGAAACGATCTTGAAAGGAAGTGTGCTTTGTTAAATTTTCGACGAGAAAAGACATTCGTCGCTTTGTTGTTCGTCTCCTTCCCATAGCGCGTACGTCGGGTTTCCGTCTATTGTTTTCATCTTTTTTTAATATCGAATGCAACATATAAATATTTTCCGATCGCTGCGAGAGACGCCTTTGGTGTGTAGCCGTACCTTTTTTTAAACACTTTGCTATTGAACTTGCTCCGATAACCGTCACAAAGTTGTTATTATTTTAACCGGTTATAGATAAACGATCCGCAACCGTTACGCTGAACTTAACGAGACTCAATTAATATGAAATTCATTGTATTTTATCGATGGAAAATCATTTTAGCTCATTAATAATCGAATAAGTGATCGAATTAATTATTAAATTGAAACAATCAGCGGGTAAATCATTTTAATAATCCATAATGGGACTCCTCTACGTTTTCGCATGTAGGGTCATTCGGGTCAAGAGCACGCACTTTGCCTTTCTTGATCACACCAAATCAAAAATAATGTAATAATTGTAA